>JAHWFO010046052.1:0-15434 GCA_023313115.1 Rhysida immarginata | reverse complement strand
CCCCCCCTGATAAAATTAGATTTGAGAGTCAGATATTTTCTGTATATCGTCCCCCTCCCCGTCCTATGCAATGCACCAATTGTCATCTATTTGGTCATACTAAAGTAAGATGTACCAGCAAAGCCACCTGCTCAAAATGCAACCAAGTGACACATGTAAGGAGTAATTGCAAGGGTTGTCCGCGCTTGTGCTATGAAGCGCAAGTTAGGGCGAAAATGGTAACCTTATTCATATCTTACTATGAAGCAAAGAAGATAGTTGATATGGAACTGGAGGATCAGAGTCCTGTATGAAAGACTTAACTCTTCCACAGTAAGAAACCAATGCCCGTATGCCATGAATAATGATGCTAAAGGTGACTTAAACGCAACTCTTTCATCTAGCAAGATTACCGCAGCTGAAGCAGATAAAAACGATGATATGATCACTAACTTCACATGTACAACATGTGGAAGAGAAGAGATTACAAATCTGTCATCGCCTCAAGTTGACCCCTCTCCGCGATCACCAACATTTGCAAACTATCAAGCTATATGAGAAGAAAATATGGATATGGATTTTTCTGATAAAAAATCGCAATCATCCCCATTTACCATGGAACAGACTATCGCTAGAAGCTCCCTTAATAATGATACTAAGGAAACATCACCGGCTAAGCAAGAGCAGGTTAATAATTCTAATAATACTGCCAATTTAAATAAAGACTTTATGTTCAGCAATTGGGTCACGACTTTTATCTCGACGTTAATGGGATACTCCGATAAATTAAACGATCCAAAGGGTATTGAAGCGGCAATTAAGATTATGAAAGGACACTTCCCGAATACATTACCTTGGACTGCTGACTTGGAAATTTGGTGGCAAGAAATGAACAACCCCCCTTCCTGATTATGACCCATCAAAACAACTAGATGGACATCATCCATTGGAATGCTAGAGGCATTATGGCCAGTTGGGAGGACGTGGAGATTCTGAAAAGAAAAGCAAATGTATTAACTATATGTGAAACGTTTTTGGCTAAAGATACAAAAATTAATATTAAAAATTTTATTACCTATCAGAACAATAGATGCACGTATGGAGGAGGAAACTTGGTGTCATTGGCTGCTGGTATCCCGCATTATATTAATTTCGCAAGGCACTTGAATGAAGCAGCTATAATCGATTTGGTTATCTACCTATTTAATTCCTGGATTCACATTTACTGCGTTTATGTTCCAGGCTACCTAAAACAAGATCATTGGTGGAATATATTTAATCTATTTACCCCCCCCTTACATAATCATTGGCGACCTAAATGCTAAAATATAACTTAAATGGAACCTACCTGGAGGAAGTTATTGGCAATTTAAGTTTGCAAACATTATACACATCCAAGCCCACATATTATCCCTCCAAACAGGATTGGGATGCATAAAATTTAGATATAGCGATAGCCTCAGCGGACTTCAAACACTTGCTAAGATTACAAATTATTGATGACACCTTTGGCAGCGACCATCAGCCCATTAAACTCACAATCAAAAACTGTCAGCCTCCAATACCTAGAAATAGGCCCACCAGATGCACTTCTACTAGACAAAAATATAACCTAACCCCTGATGACACTCTCGTACATGCAAGCAAGGACATTATAGCGCAGCTCAGAGCTTTTCAAGAAAAGCTGCGGGGGGTTATGCCACGCAATAAATATATTCCTCTAAGACCGCCCTGGTGGAACCGGGTGTGCGAAGAAGCTATTTGAAGAGAAACAAAGTGAATAGGGTATTTAAAGACTGCAAATGCGATTACTGCTGGATTCAACTTAAAAAAGGAAAGGCAAGTTGTAAGAAACTGTTGAAAAAAACGAGACGAAAATATTGGAAAGATTTAATTACAGATAACAAGCAAAATATATGGAAAATCTTAAGTGTCTTTCAAAACAGGCCAGTAAAAACTCCCCCAATAATAAAAGACCGAGAGGGAAGCCCCCTCAGCCCAGCTGAATCAGCAGCCTGCATCCTAAAAGCGGCTGTTCTTCCTCCATTGTTAGACCACCAGATTTGGCCAACCCCCTTCCCTGCGAACTACAGAAGAGTGGACGTTCTGAGTGGGAACTGCCATTCACAAACGCCGATCTGGATAATGCGATAATTGCCAAAAACTGTGCGTCGGGCCCAGACAGAATAATGAATAATACTGTCAGACTGCTTAGCTCCTTTCAAAGAAATATTCTGCTAAAGCATTTTAACAAGTCGTGGACTACGGGTATCATTCCTAAGGAATGGAAAAAGTCACACATACTACCAATCCTCAAACCTGGGAAACCACCCTCGGACCCTACTAGCTATAGACCTTTAACACTTTCATCAAATATTATCAAAATAATGGAAAGATTGATAAGCATTAAACTGCAGCATTTTTTGGAATTTAACAATCTATTTCCAAACTATTTAATGGGATTCCGGAAAGGGCGCAGCCACATCTACTCGATTATCAACCTAGTAGATGATGTTCATGCGGCATGGGATAGAGGGGAATTCATGGGAATTATTTTCTTGGATA
Source organism: Rhysida immarginata (assembly GCA_023313115.1). Lineage (NCBI taxonomy): Eukaryota > Metazoa > Arthropoda > Chilopoda > Scolopendromorpha > Scolopendridae > Rhysida > Rhysida immarginata. The sequence goes on along the minus strand of JAHWFO010046052.1, from coordinate 12,890 downwards.
TCTCTAAAGCCTTTGATGTGGTGGACCATGAAACACTGATTAAGAAAATGATGAATCAAAAGATTCCTAGAAGAATTATAATGTGGATATCGGCTTTCCTAAAGTTTAGAGATGTAGGAATGCTCTATCCGGGAGGTGAAATTTGGTTAAAACAATCAAGAGGGCTCCCACAAAGATCGGTACTTAGTCCGATATTATTCAACATCTTTATTTCAGATATTTTTAAGGACTTGGCTTCAAACTACCAGAAAAATATTTTTGCGGATGATATAGCATTGTGGTGGTCGAATACGTCAGTTGCCAAAATTAGAGAGAAGCTTCAAGCAGCTTGTGATACGCTGACGAAGTGGGGGAATGATAATCATATGGTATTCTCTGCAAATAAGTCCGTGGTGATGGTTTTTACAAAAAGGGGGGTCTCCCCATTAGTTAATATTTATCTGAACAATACTAGTCTGCCAATAAGATCCCATAAATTCCTTGGTGTTCTACTGGATGATCACCTAAATTGGAGGCAGCAGCTAGCCCATCAAAGAGAACAACTAAAAAAAAAAGGACTAGCTAGAATAAATCTGGTCGTAAAAATTAGATGGGGACCGAGATGGTCAGGAACTTCCATTCTCCTGAAATTGCTTCTGCATACTCAAGACTGTTTGGCACCTATTGTTCTTATGATGCCAGCGGCAGCCATGAAGCCAAACTTAGTGTTGGAGAGGAAAGTTATTCGTCTGGGACTAAGTGCACCATTATCAACACCAATCCCTGTTTTGTATGTGGAAGCGGGAATCCCTCCTCCCCAGATGAGATGGGAAAGTAAATCTGTTGACTTAATTTACCAATATATGCAGGCATCTGAAAAATACTCAGACCAACTACTATTGGCAGAGAATGTTAAAAATTGTATTAAATCTTGGAAGCTAAAGCATCTATTAAAAAAACTACTGAGGAAAAATAAATTTCAAGATTTGAGACTGTCAAGTAAATTTATTAAGGCAGCTATGGAGAATGAGTGATATTGAGGATATGATTATGATTCCCCAAGACATCAGCCCTAAATTACCTGCTAGCCTTATCAGAATGGAGGTGCGGGAAATGATCTTCGAGCAATATCAAGATTATACAAAAATTTATACTGATGTTTCTTTTGATAATAAAAATCACACTGGTGGTATCGGAATATATTCGAAGCTGCAAATTGTTTTCTGAAAAAATAAAGCCTACCTACAGTGCCTTTTATATGGAATTATTAGCCATACATAAGGCCTTAGATTTAATTAGCAGACGACAGCCTGGCAAGTTTTTAATTATTTCGGACTCCAAAAGCGCACTTTTAGCAATAAAATCAGCTATTAGGAAAAATAGATTGTTTTTTAAAGATCTAATAGGCTATATTATCTCTTACCTAAAAGAATTGATGGACTTATGTTTCCTAATTAAATTATGGATTCCGGGGCACAAGCAAATCGAAGGTAATGAAGTAGCTGACAATCTAGCCAAGTGGGCTCAGTGTTCGAATAGACACGCCAAGGAACCTAGATACGACTCCAAGATGCTTAAGATATTCCTTAGTAACGAAACATACCAACATTGGAATGCAGAATGGACCCATGAGACGCGTGGTGACCATTACAGGAAACTACTACCTTTGATAAACAGAAATAATATAAAAAGAGCAACGCTCAAGTGCTTAACTTTTGTGCAAAAAAAAGTCCTTACAAAGATTAAGAAGTGGCCATGTTCCTTTCAAAGCCTTCTTGTATAAACTAAAGTTGAGTGACACGGAAAAATGCAACTGCGGCAATACAGAGACAGTGGAGCATGCGATATTGTGGTGCCCCCTATTACAAAGATTCTCGTGACTTACTTGTTAGTGCGTTAAAGAATAGGAATGTGGCGTTAACACTGCCAAACTTATTAATAACATCGCCCATGAACGCTCAATCTCAACGCTATGTGGTTGGACAGTTAATGAGATTTTTGGAGAACTCAAACCTATTAGCGTGAGTGATAGGCCCTTTCAAACAATCTAGTGTGTGAAAGATCAATAATATACTCTCCCAGAGGATTATAAGACTAATGGCGGAACCAGTCAGTCTCCGCTTAACAGGAGATGCGGACTGATACAAAAGAAAGAAAGAATTAAGTACCCATCTGATTCAACTGAATCACATTATTTTAAACAAGTATACATGTTTTTCATTCACTCATATTCACTCTAAATTTTAAGCGAAGATAGGAAATGCTTCAGTGGCACTTTATATATACAACGAAATATTTGTATTTCTTAATCAATGTAAAGTCTTATGTATTATATTTCAAAAAGAATTAAAAATTTACTTTTTAATCTGTCATTTCATCTGTTTCATTATTAATGAAAAAATAAATTAATTAAATACAGCCATAGTTTCAAATTAAAGTACAGTTGAACCTCGATAACTCGAATTTCACAGGAACAGAAAAAAATTGGAGATAGAGGTTTTGAGACATGGGTTTCTTTTAAATCAAGTTTTTTTATATTTTAAAGGTACTGTGAGAGTATAGAGAACAATAGGAGAAAAAAAATGGTATGTGTATAGTTACGCCATATATAAGTGGTGCCACTAAAGTCTGAAATGCACAAACTGTGCATGCTCAAACATCTCTACGCAACAGACTTGCTAAGGAGATCGAAAAATGTTATTGTGGATATTTTTTGCAACACATGAGAATCGTCTAACGGAAGTGATGTCAAATTTCTTAGTTTTCGTAAGAAAATTTCTCACAATGAAAAAACCTTACTCTAATGAATTTAAATGCTTTGCATTTTGCTGGCGCGCACAGTCAAAATTCGACATAGCGAGGTTTTACGAGAAAATGTTTTGAGATAACGAGGGAAAATTACATTGATTTAATAGTGAAAATGCAAGGCAATAAAAAAATTTTGAGATATCGAGGTTCAACTGTATGAGAAAAGTGTAAGAACGACAATCTGACGAGCCAGGGCTAACTAATTACTGAAACAAGTGTGTCAACTGAGTATCGAAATAAATGTGACAATGTTTCGAGTCTAGTGAGTGATGAAATTAATCTGGAACGAATTGAATGCGTCAAGTCGACTGAGTGACAAAACGGATCTTGGGAAGAAGTGACTACGACGAAATGTGTGATGACTTGGAACCCTCTTTAATGCTTGGAAAATGGCAGGGGGGGGTAAGCCAATTGCCATGTGGTTTTGAGGGCAGGTGCGATAAAGATTTTACACATTGCATCCACAGAGGGAGGGAGTAAAAGTATATATATATATTTTTAGGACACGTGGTTTATGAATGGTCCTTTATATTGTTGGGGATGAAAGATCTCCCCCCCCCCCACACTTACTTAGATGGTACCCTAAATTGTGCCTTAGTGTATATTTTATGTCAATTGTGTAAGCCTTTTCTGAGTGAACCAAACTCGATAAACTCGACATGTACGTACTCCTCTTATTAAGGCGAATTCTTTTTGTAAATGACTTGTTTGGCTGTGATGAGCCATTTGGAGTTAACTACCCCCCCCCCCCCCATCAATTTTTTTATAAAGATATTCACACTTAAAGGGGTCCTTAAACTATGCATTGATGCATTTTTTATGGAAATGGACTAAGCCTTTTTAGAGAAATAAATTTTTTTTTTTTTTTTTGGTAAAAATTTCGTCGCCCTAAGTGTTATAAGATAATGTAAATGACATGAACAGCTTCCTCTTATTGAAAAATACAAATTTCTTTTTTGAGTCTGTATCATTATCTCGTGGTAGGCCTGTGGGAATGTACCATTCCGTCATACCAAATTATTTACTATAGCTTTCTGTAATGTATTTTTGATTTTTGGTACTATTTGTATGTTTTGATTCTTGAACCTTTTTTTTTTTTATATGAAATGTCAAGTATTTCCTCCTAAGTTTATCATTATCTTATAACATTTTTTTTTTATTTGCATAATTCTTGTAAATTATACAGGGTGGGCCATAAGTTTCTATGCATAGGAAAAATAACTTGTTTTATAAGATATCTGAAACAAAAAAAAGTTATACACTACGTTTATAAGATAGGTATATCTATAATTGACAGTTACAGTGAAACAATATTGTGTATTTAATCGAATTAAATTTTGAAGCTTTTCTAGTTATGCCATTAAATTGTAAATACAGAATGTCTCTAAACAATTATTATATCTTTAAGAGCTATTAAGTTATGATTTTTTTTTTCCTAACTAATGCACGATTCACCAGTAATTGACAACATTTTAAAAGTAGCTTCTAATGACCTGAGAAAAACAAGCATTTTTTAACAAATGAGTAAAGTATTTAACATTAGCTAAAAATGTGTTGTTTTTTTTTAATTTAAGTTGTCCATATAGATCTTTTTTTAAGGGTAGCATCCCCCTCGAAAAATTAAAATTTTGACGAAAAATAGAAAAAAATTTTTTTTTCGTTTTTAGCATTTTCAGGTTTTTGTGAATCCATTCTGAAATTTTTATAGCTGAACGTTAATTAGAAATTAAGATATTAATTAATTTATTTGCGTCAGTATTTCTGTTTAAGAGCTCATTATATATGCATAAAATTAAAATTGCTCTAACTTGAGTTCTAATTATCCATTTTAAAAAATTTAAACTGTGCTAGGTCAAGAAAAGGGAGCTCTATAACTTTATTTCAAAGTTTCTAGATCAATGAAACAAGTAATTTTATTGGCTGTTGATAGCATTGCATGTTATAGCTATGCATGGTATCAGCCAACAGAAAGCAGTTTACAAAACGTGCGTGAACTAGCAATATGGCTGCCTCCATTAGCGTCTTTCTCCTGTAATTCAGTCATCTTTGTTACCTTCTGATCAATTTCAGTTCCAAACATCACCTTTAGTTTATAATTTATTTTATAAACTATAAAATAATTAATAATGCCAGGTAGAAGAAGCGATCGGCTAAAGAAGAGACGATTTCATGGAAATCGCTTCACGAACAATAAATCTTACGAAGAAGGTGCCGCCGATACAGACGAAAACAGTACTGAAAAAATTACTTCTTTCAGGAAACTAAGCGCATAAGGTATTCACAAGTTTTTGCAAGAGTTGAATTCTGAAACTAATATCAGTGGATACAGATTTATTGACTGTGAACTGTTTTCGACATTTATTAATCAATTTCCCTGTCCTCAGTGCATTATTAATTGTGGATATGATATCAGTGAAAATCGAAGATAAGAACTATGTAGCTGGCGGTTTTTAAAAATTGATGAAAACAAAAATAAATTGATATTTCAACTTTAAACCTAATTTTCTCAGCTTTCTTATTTTCACATTATCACCATCAGTCTTGGTGTAATATCTTTTTAAAGAATGAAAATTTTTTTTTCCAGTCTTTTCATACATAATCAAGGAACATAATGAACTAGAATCATTGATATGTGAAAATTAATACATTTTTGGTTTGAGTTTGAAATATGTATTAAGCAAGATAACGTGACTAAAAATGGTAGAGATATATTCATTCACTGCTTCACTGCAATTCAAATGTGTTAGAAACCTCAGCCAACCTGACCTTGAATGACTCTCTCACCCATTTTCTCAAAATCTTTCAAGGGGAAGGGTGTGATTTCTTAAATTTGGGGGGGTCAAAGTCAAATTTAAGTGCAGCAATGAAACCCCCCCCCCCCCTCATTACCTATAAACCACACTCATCAGATCTTGCCTACTTGGCAGCTTTGAGATATCTGCCTTGTTAGCAGACTGTTTGGATACCCTGTATATATTTGAGAACAATCTTGAGCTTTGACAGTTGTTCTCCTGGTTGTAAAATTCATCCAATTTAGTGCTTCTTATAGTAAACGGAATAGTAGTTTTCTTCTTGTAAGATAACTTGTCCTGGGCTATCTGTTTGATCCTCTGTGACAAGATTCAGGACCAACAAAAACAAACTGTGAATATACCTAGAAGACTTGTCAAAATGAATAATCTAGAAATTGGCAGAGCTAGATCACTTACTGAAAATTAATAAGTTAGACTTAAAATCATCATGGTTCCATTATTATTAACCTGTATTCTACATCACATTAGTGTATTTTTTGTTTGTTTTTTTAAACTTGGAAATAATCAATCATTGACAGGTCATATCAGTTACCAGTGACACTACATATCGGGGTTCTAGTAGTTGACCATGGGTGAAAGCAATTATCACATTGGTCCTCTGAAATTCCGTTACTACTAGACGTATTGTTCATTGATCACACAAAACTGTCCACATAAAATTAATAAGTATTATATAATATTCTTGAAATAAATTTAAGTGATCAAACACTTGCCTAGTGTTAGGTTTTTTTTCAACTGTGTAAGACATTAAACAATCAACACAATTTCAGCCATGTTAGGGAGCAAAGTTCCTAGTTTTTTGCTGTTCTGGGAAGCCTAATACATTATTTGATACCAGGTAGCAACACCTAGTCCTTTTTCTTGTCCTGTTACCTTAAGTTAAAACCCTTAAATCGTATAGTTTCATTTACTGGTACACTGTCAACTACTCAACTACTGGTACATTAACACTATATGAAAACTTATGGTCACCCTAAAGAATTAACAAGGTTAATGTGATATTTAAAATCTACTTTAAATACTAAGTTTAAAAAAAAAAAAAGAAAGAAAGAAAAGAAAAAAAACAAATCTGTAGAGGGTACTTGGCAGAGCAAGGCAAATTAAAGGCTTTATTTATTATGTTGAAAAGGTAAAAGTGAATAATAATGTGGAAAGTAATACCACAAGGTGCTGTCTGGCTGAATACACAAAAATTACACAACACTACATAATACTTTGTTTTTAATTTTTGTCTGCCTGGCTATTTTATTTTTCCACCCAGCTGATAAAATTTTTTGGGGAGAACTTGGGTGTCCTTTACTTTACATAAACTTTGAAATCTAGATAAGTACTGGTTATAGTATTATGAATGAGGCTTGTATGATAAACAATATTTTAACCCTTTCACTGCGTAATTAAATTTTATTTTCATTCTTGATAAGATGGACTTATCCACTTTTAGCAGCATAACAAGAAGTTTTTTAATCCCTGTGAGATGAATCAGATTTCCACATGTAGAGATAATGTAATTTTGTGTGGATATATCCGCTTTACGCAGCAAAAGGGTTAATTTATCCACAGACTCCAAAAATCCAAAAAAAATTAAATTATCCAAGGAATCTAAAATTATCAAAATGTCATCAACATATTCATATTAAATTTTCTGAGAGAGAAAAAAAAAAATTTTCTATATTAAGAAAAATGTTGATGATTTGGAGACAAAAGCTTCCCATATGTTGTACATACAATTGATTATTAAAAATATATTGTATTTAATTTTCCTAATGAACCCCTAACTCATTTTTACATATGCCAAAAGAAATCCCTGAAATTTATTCTATTTAATTTTAAATACTTGGTAATTTTTTTCACAACTAAGAATCTACAATAGAAAATAAGTCAACAAAAGAAAAACCCTTTAGGACTGCTATGAACTCATTTTAATATTAGACTAGGTTAAAATGCACATGGATTGTAAAACTTGTTTTCTGAATGCAACTATTTATTATTAATAATCTAAACATATGAGGTGTGGCTTTGAATGAAATCTCCCTCATTAACCATTTTCAAGTCAATCTTCAACTATTAATTTTTTTGTGCATTCTTGTATAATAATAAAGGCTTATTTTTATTGATGTGGCTATGTAAACGGTGACCGGGTCTCGATTCTTGTACACTGCTATGACGTTGCTGGAAGTGACTCATAGCATGATGTAAGTTGTTTGCTTTTTTTTCGGGAAGCATAGCACAACGTTAGCGCGTGGGGTGCTCTCAGCACATTTCAGTGCTAATGTACCTGACAATATAACCGACTGCAATAATGAACTGTGTGAACCGTACGAAGGACTGAAAATTAAATCTCATGACGAACTGAAAGTTTCGTTATGGAATATGAAGAACAATTTATTCAACCAGTGACGATCTATTCAAGAACTATTTCCGTCGCCACACAACGTAGGATAAAAAGATTCATTAACCCTGACCTGAAATACTACGAAATTACTTATCGATGTTTTTAGTGCCATAGTAAAATGGGCCTTGGGCAAATTGTGTACCCTAACTGTCGTTTGTGCTCCTTTACTGCATTTGGTTCTCCCTCCCCCCTCCCCTTGCTACATCCTATATTTGTAGCGGTGTACATCAAATAGTTCAACAGGAAAACTGGTTAGTCAAATGTAATTCTCATAAATAGAGGTACAAACTTTAAGAGGAGGTAGAGAACATCAAAGGGACTGAGAATTACATAGGAACCCATCACCGGAAACGTCACCGTATGTTGGTAGGAGATGCTGTGCATGAGAGCACTGGAGGGGAAATATCTGATTTTTCCTCATTCAACTGCAGTATTTGCCGTAGGAAGAACATGCAACATTATACGAACAGGGAGCTGGCAGACATGCATTTACAATAAACTTGTTAGCAAGAGCACATAAGGATTGGCTAATGGCAATGCACGAGCAGCTGAACAACTGCAACAAGAACGGTTGCCACCGAGACATGTACCCAGCCACCGTTTGTTTATGCATGTATATCACAATTTGTGCAAATATGGGTCATTAAGAGGTAACAGGCATAGTGAGGGCAGGCCATCTGTGACTCGTACTCCTGCCATGGAACAAAATGTGTTGGGTGTCATAGAGAGGAATCGGAGTATCAGCATAGGTGCCGTTGCCGCCGCTGTAGGAGGGTCTCAGGCTAGTGTAAAATGAGTTTTAAATGAAAACTTCGAACATCTCCTGTAACATTCTAAAATGGAATCTCTGCTATGCTATTATGTAATATTTATGTCCAATAAATATTTCGGTAATCTCTATCTTGTGTCCTTTCATTTATTATTATTATTATTGCATTCCAAGGGAATAATCTAAAACCTTAAATTAGATAAGTTTAACCAGCATAAATCTATTGATAATAGCCAGTTCGTTGATTAAGTCAAAAACTTGTAGATAGCGATAAAGCCAGATTAGGATCAATTACACTGGTTTCCAATATAAAACTTTTTTTTAATCTATTAAAATGGACGCACGCAGCTTGACAGTTGAGGGATCTACATTCGATTGCTATACTGCGTAATTTCAATGGTAAAGTACTCCAAATGGAAATAGCGTTGTTCGGAAAATGCTTGGCAAGGTATGTTGACACAGTCTGAGGATGTTCTATCTTATATTTTCTGGTCAATCGGTACTTCATTGATTTCAGTGACCACTTTTGTATAAATGAGTCCGGATGTTGGACGTTCCAAAGAGCGCCTGTTAATTCATAAAGGAGGCAAGTTAAACATAGTTTCTAAAGTTGATAATTTTTGATCATAACATATGGAAGTTATAGAATCGTATTGTGCTGCCTTAAATAAGATTCTTATAACTGCATTATAAGCCACCTTTAATCTCTAAGTTATGTTGAGAGGTGCTTGCCCAAACCACTACGGTATAATATAAAAACAGGAGTATTTTTGCCTCAATTACTACTTTCAGTTCTTTTTGGGATAGTGTAGATCGGAGTCTTGTAATTAAATAGTTTCGGCTGTTAAGACCTGCAATAATTTTATCAATTTGATCGCTGAATTTAAGAGCACTATCGAAAGTGAAACCCAGAAAGGTTAAAGTGTCTTTGATTTCCACTTTCCGTGATATATTTAATATTTTTGTTTTGGTGGCTTTTAATTTCATGCCACGAATTTGATACAACTGTTCCAACCAATTTAAATCTTGTTGAACCAGTGTCCTGATCTTTTCTTTATCTTGTTCTTGAAAGGTGATATATAGCAGATTATCGTCTACATAACTACTTATTTGAAGATTAAATTCATGTTGGTATATCGATGAGGTTGCGATGGCTTAACATAACTGTCTATACTTGATCCTTGTATAACTCCTCGGCCCGATTTATGCAACACTGGTGGATTCCCATATATGACATTTATCCTGGATGTAAGTTAATCTTTAACTAGGGAATGGTAGTTTCCCTTAACTCCGTAAGACTTTAGATCTGCAAGTAATTGGTCACGCGAGATGGTATCAAACGCCTTAGATATATCCGTTTGGACCATGATAAAGTTGTTACCACTATCTAAGGCCATTGTTGCTTGTATATAAAGATGAATGGGAATCCAGTTAACCCAGACATTTGGCTGACTTCCTTGTTGCTGAATAGGTACTTTGGACCAAATGTAATCAGTTAATTCCCTGAATATACTTTTTTCCCACTATCTTTGTAATGGATGATAACATGGATATGGGACGAAAATTGCAAATTTCATTCAGACTTCCTTTCTTATATAATGGAACTATGTTCGTGATTTTCATTATCTCTGGAAATTTTTTGGCTTGAATGATGGATGCACAGAGTTCTTGAATTTTGCCAATTCCAAAAAAGTCCATACTTTTCAATAATTTACTAGGTATAATTGAAGCATAATTAACGCCTTTCATTTTTGTCATGTGGGCGACTTTTTGTATAGCCTTGGTACTTGGAACAGATGGATTCGAAATTTGATCTAAATTGTTCTCCTTTTGTTTGAAATTTTCTTGTACCTCTGCTACCACTTCCCTGTGACGTTTCCGGTGATGGGTCTTAATCCTTTTTTCATGTTCTTTACTTCCCCTTAAAGTTTATACCACTATTTATCAGATGCCCTTATAGCTGTGGCTGACCAGGTGCATGTTTTTCACGCTTAGCGATGTGTGTAAATGATAAATCGAATACAATTCTACCTGACATCGAGAAAATTGTCACATTAAAACGAAGGAAATAAAATGGGACACTGCCTCGTTTTTTGTTGTTTTTTTTACAATGTCGAATTGATAATTAGCAACTCAACTTTAAGGAACTGATCAACATAATGTGCAATAGGTGGGTAAGGAAGATTACCCGCGTGCACGGGCACTTCCCATGGACAAATCTTGGACAGCCCTGGACTAAGTGTATCACCAATTTTATTGGCATGTCAAAAAAAACATTTCTAATTTTTTGGAGAATTAAATACTTTTAAGTAATTTTATCAGGTACAAGAATATAAACTTTTGAAATGATCTTTCCCCGACTATTTTTTTTAAAATCACTCCTTTTTTTCCTCACTTCTTGAAAAATCGTGAGATTTGTTTTTTGCCTTGACAAGCACACAGTCAGGAGCGCCCTCCGACATGTCATTTTTTCTGGCAATTTCATAGCCATGTACAAAAATTGGGACCCGGTCGCCGTTTATGTAGCCACAGTTCAATTGCTAATATGTCTTGCACTAAGATGCAAGGTATACTCTGAAAAATATGGTAATAGTCATTGAGAATGTTAAAATGGTTTCATATTAAACTGTGAATACTTGAACATCATGAGAATTATGAATGCTGGTTTACAAACTAACATTATGGTAAGTTGTAGATATATAGTGGTTATATGTAGAGTTTTGGATTGTAGGCCAACAAATTCAGTTTTTTTATTAGAACATTACGTTTTATAATATTTAATTGTACAAGTGTGATTCATGGGGATGTAATTATCATTCACACATGGGTGGTATGATCCAAGTCTTCAGATAATGCTGGCGAATTCTGTAGATCCAATTGACAAGTAAATAAAATAAATAAATAAATTTAAATAATTAAACAAACCAAGTAAATGTCGTGTTAAGGTGAAACATTTTAACTGAATAGCCAACAGTGCATTTACTTATTTTTTAACAATTGCAAGAATATGCTTATGTTTGATGCAATGCAGGATTTGCTGCAATTGCACGGAGTCCTGCATGAGAAATTGCAAAAATTGTTATGGCTGCTTATGTACGTTATTTTTGCTTCGTTTTTGCTGATCTTTGTTCGATGATAATTAACTAATTATCTAACTTGTTTTCACCTGTTTCCCCATTATTCCTGGTTATAGTTTGGATTTGCACAGCCATCATGCTGCAAGCCCATTCTCTCCCTGGTTGCCTAAGAGATTCTGACATTCTTACCAAGTATTTATGAGCATTCCGTGTGAAAATAAATCTGCTAAACATGTACAGTGCTCCCCTCTACATAATGCCAAATTTATAATGGCAAGTCCATGTAATGAAGTTATTGTCCGGAAAAAAGCTTAGTTATATGGACTCGAGGCCTTCAAGATTAACAAGGCCTGGGCATGCTGCTCCGTTTCAATGCGTGCGAGAGCGATTTCCCCAATCTGTTGCCAGATGTCCTCTTTTCTCAATAAAATCTCTGTAAAACCATGTTGAACAACGGAAAAACATGTTTGCGAGGCTTTTTCAAATTCAGTGAGTCTTCAAATAAAACATAGGTTTCTTATATTGCTTCCATTGAGCACAGAGCTAACTAATGTAACTTGTTCATTTTGATAGTTTCAAAACTTTTCGAGAAATAGGCGGTGTTTTCCGTGTTAATATCGCCCATGATAAAACGGCCAGGGCCAGTCGGCTGTTATCAATAATATAAAAAAAAACTAGCATAAAGTCTCAATTATATAATAGAGATTTTATCATAATGAATTTACTTGATTTTGACGTCTTTATTTATTGGGTTGAGGTTTACATCCCTAATATTTATACGTAGCTCATTTAAATTTCGTAATAAAATACCTTTTCTTGATATGACTTTAGTCCACGTGTTTTTTATATTTTAATCCGATGAGAAAAGCTTGAATTTTTTTTTATTTAATCCGATGGAAAACCATGAAAACTTGTTTTTAATATATGTTTTGCGTTAGAAGTGCACTTTGGAACGCGGCAATAACTCATTTTGTTCAATTTTGTGGTAAAAACAAAAAAGAAAGATTATTTTTTGCAACTTAAATACATTTATACACGTGTAGCATTTTTTT
>JAHWFO010046031.1:0-12473 GCA_023313115.1 Rhysida immarginata | reverse complement strand
ATTTATTATTATTTTAGAACGTCAGTTAAAATGCCTTCAGTAAAAAAGTAACTAAAAAAAATGAAAACCTTTTCATCATCATTATTTGTATTATTTTTATAAGCAATCAATGCAAAAACAGATAAACAGATATATGGAAATGTGGAGATAAATTTTCCAAAGTAACGATTGGCCGCAAGAACTATGAAATGAACAAGTCCTACCACACATGTGATGCTATTGCATTAAAATTGAAACACTGCATTTTACATTAGCAAAATGCTGCAACCCTATGGAAGAGACGAGGGTTTTTAGATTAGATTAGCGTGTGCATTGATCACAGTGGCTGTCGCTGCTGTTCACGTCGCGGATACGCTATGCTTTGTACGGCCTGCGTGATAAGAATTACGTACACTTTTGTAAAAAGGAAAGGCTTTACTTTAGTCGGAAAAGCATGAAAAGAATGGGGGAACACCAGTGCATCATAAGCAAACGTATATCACATACCCGAACTAGAAAACGCAAGGAATTTTAGCACGGATTAGCTTGAACACTGACCGTAGTGGCAAGCGATGCTGTTCTCCTCTCAAACACGCTAAGCCTAGCACGATCTGTGTGATAACAAGTAAGTACGCTTTTGTTAATATGACAGACTTTAATTAGATGAAAAAACACTAAAAGTAATGTGAAAACGCCAATGCACCACAAACAATCGTATTTCAAATACCCTGGGTTGTCAGATACATAGATTTTTAGCTTGGTGATCGCACGCTGTGTGCGCCCGTTAGGCCTCGTGCGATCACCTCGAAATCAACGGCGTGCAAATATGTTAGCAGGAGAGACTTTAATTAGGATAAAAAACAAAAACAAAACGATGAAACAGCTGGGTAACCCTAACGGAGTACAGAAATACATATCACATATACCTTTTTAGTTGAAGCCACTGTGTTTTTACAAACACAAACGCATGAACAAAGCAACCATGAGCGAACGCGCTGAACAACGACGCCCCAGCAGCCGAGATCTAGTAACCACCACCCGCGCTTGAGCACACACTTGCGCTGCATCTATAACATTGCAACACATCGGAAAAGGACAGCGAAACGAACATACACCCCATGACAAAGTAAAAATCAGTGTAATTAGACAGAAAAACAAGCCATCAAGTACACGACTTTGAGAAAGCATGCCCGACAAGCAACGTGGACGTGAGCGCCCTCCCTGGAATCACGATGCTCGCATTCGCGATTGTCACCGTCTCGTGAATTGTAGAGTGACATAAAACGAAAGTACAGTCCACGTACAACCTTTATTAAGTAAAAATTATAAAATTCAGGCTGTAAAACAATCCAACAAGCGCGCGCCTTTAAGAACTTAACGACTTGTGACAAATGATGCTAAAGCTTAGTTTCCATACATGCGTTTTTAACTGCGTCTCTGCGTCTAGACGCATAAATTAGTGCGTCTTGACGCACATTTCATGGAAACAGATATCTGCGTCTCCGAGTCTTGGTTGACGTGCGTCTGGAGTTCATGCGTCTGGACGCAGAAAAGTGAAGTAGATAGGCTTTCTACTTCTTGACGCACTTGTAAATGCGTCTCAAATCTTTCTAGATCACATGATTGTTTTGCGCAAGCGCACTTGCTTCGTTAACAAAAGACATTCAGTCCAGTCGTCGTTTCGCTACAACATGGCTGAAGAAAGAGAATTTGAAGAAATGTTGATCGGGGAAATTGTTAATCGGCCAATATTATACGATAAAAGGTGGTGGCCATGATGGTTAGAGAGAAGCTTCTCCCTCTAACAAGAAAAATTGCAAAACAAACTCATGACGCATGCGCAGTTGAACTTTCTGCATAGACTTCACGTATGCATGGAAACTGATACTTGCGTTCGAATTAAATGCGTCAAGAGCTGTTGCAATGTGCGTCTAGGTGCGTCCAGATGCACATTTGCTTTCTGCGTCGAGACGCAGTTATAAATGCGTCCAAAACGCATGCATGGAAATTAAGCTTTAATCATAGCTTGTGACCACAGCCTTAAATTGAATACAGGCTTTTGCACTATAAAGAGTACGAAGCGTACAAAGCACATCACTCTCGTATCCTAATACCATAAGTGAACAGAAAAAATTGTATACTGTATGAGAAAGAGAGAGAGAGAGAGAGAGAGAGAGAAAGAGAGAGAGAGAACGAAAACAATTTTAGAATACAATTTTAAGCAATATTTTGCAAACTGATATTGGTTATGTAGAAGGAGGGAGAAACAGAGAGAAGGGGGGGGGGCGACTGAATATCGCGAGGTTGGGGAATCAAACAACGCGTTTATCAACCTCTGTGAGGCAAGGCTGTGCAAATTGGTAAAGTGAGAGAGTCAAGTATGCCTCACCAGTATAGAGAAATGTGAAATTTGTATTTTTATTTCAACATTTCAACCAGGTTCAACCCTGAGAAAAAAAACAACTATTCATGTGAGCAAAGGCAATCAGAGAGACAGGCAAAAATGAAAATAAAACAAATTTCAAACATACTACCTTTAAAATAAGCTAAAAAGTTAGTGAATACGAACATTTCATCAGGCTGTGTGAGTTAGCTGTATTTATAAGCATGTATATGTGAATTCAGTCACCTATCAAACACTGCATCAGCTTGTGGGAGCAAACAAACACCCACTCAACCGAGACAATGTGCAATGCAATTTTTAAAAATTAATAGAAAATTAAAAAACAAACTGAGCACCTTGAAACAGAAATAATAAATTAGAAGAGAGTGTAAAGCAAAACGGGAAAAAATTTGGCTGAGGTAGAAACAAAAAGATAATTAGTAATTAGGTAAAAACAACTTGGGATGCCAGTTTGTTTAGTTCACCCCTAGTTAGTGGGTATATATAGCACGGCCTGAATAACTTATATTGTGCGATAAAATCACAAAAGCCCTTTTTGCAGTGAAACCCCAACATCCGTGCATAACTAAGAATATGAAATTAATTTTATTATCATCAGCCTCAAGGAATCAGAACATGGCCACAATCACGTGATTAAACAAGGAAATGGCCGCAGTCAGATGAGTGACAACACCCAAAATATTAAGGACCACGCCAAAATCAAGTACCAACGCCCAAAATAAGGACCAACGACCAAAAAATGAACCACACCCCAAAACAAGGACCAACATCCAAAAAAAGGACCAACACCCCCAAAAAAATAGGACAAACAACCAAAATAAGGAACACAACACAAAACAAGGACCACCAACACCACCAAAAATAAAGACCACACCCGAAATGGCAGAACCCGAAAATTAGAAAAATGGCAGGTAAAAAATTAAGATTAAAAATTAAAATGAAAAATAAAACTTAATAATAATCATATCAGCTGTGAAATCACGGGGAAAACCCCTCACGTGACCCGAGAATGGCTGCCTGTGACGTCAGCATGGTGGTAGAGGGGGTGTGCGGTGACGTGACACGAATACTGCACGTTGATTGGCCGCTTTTGGACCACGCCCACCACATTAATATACGTCTAAAACGAGTAAAATAACATCTACGCAGCGGAGATAATTTCTTAAGAGTTCAACAAACTTGGAGACGTTACACCCCCGCCAAGTAGTAATGAAAAGTGCCAAGTGATTAAATATTCAACCGAAAATTTATAATAAAAAATGTCAAAAAGCACCTGAATTTAACTACTGTAACGTGCCGTTACCTTTCTTGGCTGAAATTTTATTTTGCCTCCCCTTCAACCACTTTTCGGGATCTCTTACGTTAGATTCCCTCCCTCCCATCCTGGTGGAGTTACTTTACGCGTTCCCTTCCGACGTTGTGTGTTTCGTGTTTCTCATCTTACCTATATTCCTGGTGTCTATCGCGCTTAGTCCTTACCTTGACTGTGCGATCGTAGGCAGTCCCGGGTGCGAGCCTTATAGACCTGACGCTTAACTATTTACTTTAACGGTGGTTACTGTGCTCCCCCTCCTTTTTTTTTTAAGAATTAAAGGGATCACGTGACGCGTTCGGTTCGCGTTATTTTTTTTTGGTTAATGATACCTCGTTTGAGAAGTTATTTGTTCTATTTTTTCCTCGCGCTAATTAAGTTTTTCTTCTTGTGGGTTTATTTTATGCGTTGACTGAGATCGCGATTAGTCGTGCCTTGCGTCGCTAATGACGACATCTCGCGTCCTCTGCTGTTCATCCCAGGGTGAATTCCCTTTTTGCGCTTGACGGATATTTGAATTTTTAATTTCTCGCCGAGACAATTAGTTTAGCGTTCAGTTTTGGTCAGTTTTTCATCGCGCCATTTGTTGGACTTGTCTGGTTCGTTGTCCTTTGAGTCATTTCTCGTCATCAATTAATGAGCTTGAGTATCGTTCGTCTTGTGTATTTCTCGGCTTGCCTTTTTGGGTTTTTTTTGCTGTTTAGAGATTTCTTTTTAATTTTTGGTAATAAAATAAGAATTTATTTTGAATTTGCCTTCTTTGACAATTGTTAGGGGATGTCTTAGCCACTTGTCATTGATATAAAATGCGTTCTTCGACGTTAAAAAAAATTTAACTATTCTGTTTTTTTTTTATTTTATTTATTTAGGAAGCTAGAAAAGATTTTTTTTACTATTTTAAGATAATATATTTTTGTTAATTATATTTCTTTTACGGAGACTTCTCGTTAACGCTTTTTTTGGATACTCGCGCGTTTCCTCTGTTCTTCTAGTTTTTCATTGTTTAAATGACGTTGTAATCGACTGCTCGTTTTCCTAGAGCAACTGACTATCTACTTTTCTGAGAACTTGGATGGCACGCCGCGTGCGCGTGTTATTTAAATTTTTCTTAATCTTCAAAAATTTTCTTGGTAGAAAAAATAATTTCCTTGAGCAGATTCAGCCAGACCTGCAAGGGAAGCAGCATCGGCTCTTCTAACAAAAATAAGTGAAGCTAGAATTGTGTTAGTGTTTGTGTGACTTTTCATTTCCTGGACTTAGTATTACTCACGCCGCAACCAGCCATCTCCTGCGCATGCGTGAGTAACTTTGTGACTTTAAGGGACCCTCCCCCCGGTAACCCCGGGGGAGGTTTCATCCCCCCCCCCCCCGAACTTTCTCTACTTCAAGCCATGGAGAACATGGTCCTTATGATTACCGACGGTCCATTAGCCGTCGGTATGTTTATGAAAGCCGTCTATGCTAAGACGGACATCCCGCCTGTGTTGCCTTCGGGCGATCCTGCTGTTTCTGTCGTGCAAAGACTTTCTCCAACCGAATGGAGGATGCTTTGCAGACAGCGAAACATTGCAGACCGCATCGTGTCTGCGGACTTTGTTAAGGTCGGACAAACCACCGTCCGCCTGGTCTACGCTGAGCCTGGATATCTGCCCATCTTTATCCGGGGTGCTTCGCCACTGATGGAGGAAGATTACCTGAAGCGCTACATGTCAGACTACGGTCAGGTCAAAAAAGTCGGGTATCCAACGCACCCGGACTCTCCTCTGCAGAGGACTGGTGACCTCGTAGTCGAGATGAACCTTCAGAGGGACATTCCTGAAAACCTTGTAATGCACGGCAACAAAGTTCGTGTATCTTACAAGGGTCAAAGGCAGTGCTGCTGGTACTGCAAGAAAACGTCTCACGTCCGGAAAGACTGCCCTCTTCTAAAGCATTGCGATGCTTGCAATCGCCTTGTAAGCAAGTTTCACCAGTGCCAGGAGAGGGTGTTAGCAGCACCAGCAGATCTTCCATCGTCGCCTTCAAGAATGTTGTCCCAGCAACAACCCCTGATGTCATCACCGGCGAAGTCTACAGTGGCAACCAAAGCTTCGTCGCCGTCATCCACCTTGCAAAAGAGCCAGTCTACAACGGCTCTTTCGACTCTTCCGGAGGTGCAGAAGGAGATG
Organism: Rhysida immarginata; assembly: GCA_023313115.1. Lineage (NCBI taxonomy): Eukaryota > Metazoa > Arthropoda > Chilopoda > Scolopendromorpha > Scolopendridae > Rhysida > Rhysida immarginata. Next base: position 6,610 of record JAHWFO010046031.1, on the reverse strand, counting down.
ATGCCGCCAACATCTCGATCATTGTCGACTCCAACTACATCTTAGGAGCCTAGGAGGGAGAGGTCATCATCGTCTCCTTCCAAGCTCCCAGAGATAATGCCTCTTCCTCAGTCATCTCTGGATGTGTCGATGGGTGAAGACGAAGCTTCTGGTGTGGACGACGTAGGAGCAGATTCTGCCTTCTCAGTGGAGGAATTTCCACCTCTTCCTCCACCAGTGCTGTCAACATCTTCACAGCCTGCGCAGTCTACGCATACGTCGTCACCTTCCAGGATGACATCTTCTGCTGGGACCTCGCTTCCATCAGCGCAGAAACAGCAGGATCTTCTTGTGAGGACGAGGAGTCCCCGCAAGAAAAAGTCCAGGCGGGATCGTGGCAACAGGGACGAGAGACATGCAACTTCTTCATCCGAGAGAGACAGCCGCGCGAGTCACCAGCGCAGCCCTTCTTCTTCATCAGGTCGTCTGCGATCTCCGATGAGAAGATCGACGGAGCCTCCCGTATCATCTGGGAAGCCCAAGTCTCAACTGGATACAAGTCAGCAGGTGCGCCATTAAAATCCTCAATGAAGGTCATCTCCCTGAACGTACGTTCTCTGGGTTCCTCTTTTAAGCAATCGGTGTTGTCATCGTTCATTGCCCTGTACAGGCCGGACATCTTATTACTTCAAGAAGTAAAGCTCGCCACTTCACAACAGTGCTACGATCTTCCGGGCCTTCGCAGTCAATATACCAACGGACAATTCTTCATCAACTCTTCGTCGCCAAATGGGAAAGGGGTTGCCTCCATTATCTTCAACCCCTCCATTCTGGTGTCGAATTGTGTATATGACTGCGAGTGCAGGGTAATTTCTTTGGACATTTCAACATCTGGTGTCAATTTCCGATTGCTTAATATACATGCACCGTGTAGATCAGCAGAGAAACCAACGTTTTTCACAGACTTAAATAACTTTTTGTGTTCATCGTTGCCTGTGGTGATTGCTGGAGATTTGAACTGCCATCCAGACGACAACAACATCTTCTCGTCTGGTCATGTGTATCGTCTGTGCCAACAAAATGCATTGTTCGACCTATGGACACACAATCCACAGAGTAATCACATTGGGGCTACTTTCCATCAAGGGCCCACTACAACAAGATTAGACCTTTTTCTCGTCGACAATGCTTTTGTTGGTACGCCGGGTAAAATGGAGGTAATTCCATGCTCATTCTCCGACCACAGTGCCATCATGTGGTCATGGAATCCTCCATTTTCAGCATCATCCGCAGGCTCTGCAGTCCATCGCAAGTGGTTCCTGAATGTTTCTCTGCTCGACGAAGAGGAATACCAGGGTGTGTTCGCTCAGTTCGTCGACAAACACCTTCGTAATGTGCCTCCTACGCTTGCCTCGTGGTTGGAACTAAAAACTAAGATCAAACGGTTCTTTCGGAAGATTGGGTTAGATGCTGCTCGTCGCCGACGTCGTCATCTCCTCATGCTACAAGAGATCCTCCGGCTCCTCCAAGTATCCACCCCAAAGGAGGAGTTCGAGATGGAGATTCGTCAGGTGAAGAGTGAGATCAACGCTCTAATGATCCGGAAGGCGGCTGGCGCAGCGCTCAGAGCCAAACTTTCCTGGGCGACTGACGTCAGCAATTTATCATCTGCCGCTTTCGCCGAGGAGAGACGAAGTGCCAACAAAAAACGATGTCATCGATTGGTGGTGGAAAATGGGGAAGTGAGTTCTGACCACGACATCTTGTCAGCCTTCCACGCCCATTTTTCATCCTTTTTCGACAACCCAATCATTCCGTCAGTCGAAACGAAGCAGTGGATCGAGGCGCTAAGACCTTTTTCTGAGGATGCTGACCTGTCTATCTCTCGTCCCTTCACCGAAGACGAAGTCAAGAAGTTCCTGTCAGCGGACGGCCGTCATCAGTCCAGCCCGGGTATGGATGGCATACCATACTCGTTCTACAATGCAACATGGAAACTTCTTGGCCCTTTCCTGGTGCAAGTGTTTAATTCGATTATTGAAGATCCGTCTTCTATCACATCGGACTTCACTGTGGGGAAAATTATCTTTCTCCCCAAGGTGCCAAATCCAGAGCTTGTTACCCAGTGGAGGCCAATAACCCTCCTTAACACCGACTACAAGGTCTTCACTGGTGTATTCCAACAAAGACTGAAATTTCTCGCCGAAGATTTCATCAATCCCGGTCAATCCTGCTCAATTCCATCGCGCAGGATGTCCGATAATCTAATTACGATTTGGTGTGTGATGGAAGAGGCACGTGCTCGTCAGCAAACTCTTGCCGTTTTAAGTCTTGACCAGGAAAAGGCTTTCGACAAAGTGAACCACGAGTTCCTCTTTGAAGTGTTTCGTCATCTTCGTCTTCGGACTTTTGCCACAATTATTTCTGCACTGTATGTTTCGGCCGCATCATGTGTGGCGATTAATGGTTCCGTATCTGCCACCTTCAATTTGTGTAAAGGTGTCAGGCAGGGGTGCCCTCTTTCCCCCCTGTTATACATCTTTTATTTGGAACCATTATTGCAATTCTTAAATCGCCACCAAGATATTCGAGGATACGATCTGCCAGCTGCATCCATAAACATCAGGACTTTGGCGTATGCAGATGACGTAGTTCTATTTGCGTCTGACTCGTACTCCTTGGGCATCTTTAAAGAAACCTTTGACCGCTTTAGTACTTCGACGGGGAGTTCCATCAACCTCGTCAAGTCTAAAGGTATTGCTATTGGGAAGTGGACTGCGGACTATCTCAAAACCTTCCCAATAACATGGTGCGACCGAATTACAGTGTTAGGTTATGTCTTTTCTTTTCAACCGGCCATGGACTCCATGCACTGGCAACAAGTGGTTGAGAAGTGCATCTCTCGCCTTGATAAAAGTCTTCGTTTTCCAACATCGATGTTTGTCAAGGTGAGATTCATTAAGACTCATGTGCTTCCAGTTTTAACATCTAAATGCCTATTCACCTTGCCTTCGTATGATCTTCTCATGAGACTCCGGAGGGCCATTGTGAACTGTGTTTGGGGGACGACTGCTCAGCGACGTCATCCATTGAGAGCTGCGTTACTCTTTATTCCCTTAGAAAGAGGGGGGTTGGGTTTACCCGATACTAAACGATATCTCATTGCGGCCAGGCGGGCTGCCTTGATTCGGGTATTCCTTAGCCCTCCCCTTTTATGGGTGAACTTCTTTTTCCTACATCTAAGGTTTTTCTTCAAGGTGAATAGGCTTCCGTTACCTCCCTTGCTGCCAGTTATAACATATCAACATCGACCGGACTTGTATAAAGTTATTAACTTGGACTTTGAACTTTTATTACCATTGCTACGCCGTATTGATCCTCAGCAATGGGGAATGCTCCGACTTGCATGGTTCTTCCAGCAGACTGACCCTGGTGAATCGACGGACATCGTTCGACTCCTTCCCGACCGCCCGTGGGCAGCAGTCATGAAGCTTTTAAAATCTCTTGCTTTTGAAAAAACTTTATTCAACTATCAATGGCGGCTGCTGCATCATGGGTTTTATTCCCTTCAACGTCTGTTTCAGTGGAAGGTGGTCAGGTCTGCTGGTTGCTCCGTGTGCGGCGTAGCCGAGACCATTTGCCATATTTTTTACGAGTGCCCGTTCGCTATGTCGATCTGGAATCGTTTGAGGCAGCATTATGGGCTGGTACATCTTTCATATCAGTCTGTGCGCTTCCTTTTAAACGATTCCACTGGCGAGGTATTAAAACCGGATCTAGCCGTTGCGATCGTCTTCATAAATAAAGAACTCTGGTTAACTCGTTGGAGTCGATCGCAGGGCCATCCTCTATCTACGTCGATCGTATGGAGGAAAGTGGCCATTCAACTTCGTTCTTTTCTGCTCCTTGAATGGTCACGGATAGGTCCGGTTACGTTTAAAAAGCGCTATACGTCATCTAAGTGTTTATGCGAGGTCATTGGAGGAGACCAGACTTTCTTTTTCACCTTCCCGATGGCCTTCTGATGCCTCGTCAGATGTGGACGGGCCTCGTTTTTGAGGCGTTTGATTAAGTCGCGCAGCCCTTTATGGGCTGCCCGCCACTTACCGCCTGGGCGCCTAGATTTAGCAGCAATTAAGATCTTCTGATTAGGCGTCCGCTGAGGCAATACCATCTGCCTCAGCTCCAACAGCGGCTCCCCTGCCTTCTCTTGAGTTCGCAGATGGCCTATAATTTGGCAAACGTACTTAATATTTCCAGTCTTCGTCAATCTTGACTTTGGATCATGACCGTGTAGTTCATGTTAGCTATTGGGACTTAGCAGATTGTAACTCATCGCCATGAGGATGATCATCGTTTGCTGGCGAATTCCCTTTCTTCTAAGTGTTCATGGTCGACCAAGCGTCGCTTCTACCTTGGATCGTCCACTGATTTTCATTAACCGAACTGTTCAGGATCGTGTTCGTCCAAGATAAGATGTGTCTTATGGACCTTCGAAATAGTATTTGTTTCCGCCATAGTGGAAAGATCGATTCTCCCGTTCGTCATGGAACATTCGCCTACGTGTGGTTCGCTTTCACTTAGTTTGATTTCATACTTATGAAAAGCCATGCAAAATTTTTTTGCAATGTTATGATTGCTTCGTCGGACTTAGCCGGACCTTTTTTACATAATTTCTCAAAGTCTTAGTCGCGACTTACGAATTTTTTCTTTTTCCTTTTTAATATTGAATTTTCCTGTTTGTATTACTGATTTCAATTATTCCTAATGACAGGAAACGATACTCTGTTGTAGTCTATCATTTTAATTATTTTCGTTTTCTTTTCCAGGACCTCATCCATGTTGTCGCCGTCTGTCTTCATCCATTCCTTTTGTTATGCGTATGCACCCGTTGGTCCGTCCCGTGCTCCCATTTTACCACCTTCCCTTATGTTATTGTTTCCACTGTCCGTATATTAGTGTATATTTTGTTATTCGTCTTTAGGATTCTTTCGGAGGAGGTCCAGGGGTTTTTTTTGTTTTTTTTTTTTAATTTCTTATCACTGTAATTCTATTATTTAATTTTTGGTGATTCCAATTTTTTTTTTCTACCTCTGTTGTATATTGAAGAAGTAGTCGAAACTGAGTTTTTTTTTTATTTCCAGTTTTATTTTCCTTGTTTTCTTGCTGTTGATGATCTTATTTATTTGCAGTATGAGCAGTTCTATTTGACCCTTTGATCCTCTAGTTCTTCCGTGCTTCCCCCAAGTGCTCTTCTTCCCGTTCTACGGATTCGTCCTACTCTAGCCTCGCTTCGGACTCTGAGTGTCTCATTATCTTGTTGGTCGTCGCTACGCCGCCTTAGATTTTCCGACAACTAGACTATCCTATTCCTCCATTTTTTTTGAGACCATTTGACCCTGCTCATTTCAGTACTATCTTGGTTCTTAACAGCAATAAAGGAAAATATTTATTTGGATTTCGCTTTTTCTATTTTGTTTTTTTTTTTCTCTTTCTTTAGTTTGGATAGTCTTGGGTTGCGGGTTAGTCTTTACAGTATTTAACTGGGGTTAATTTTGTAGCGCAGTTTTTCTCCTGAATTTTTCTCTTTTTTTTTCACCTTACTCGGAAGATCGTTTTGTTCTTTCAAGTAAGCGTATTCTTTTATCTTCGCCGATAGTTTGGGTTCTGGTAACTGTTTTCATTTCCGTTAGGGGAAGGTTTTCTTTTGAGTACTTTACGCGTCATTCTTGGGGCATTGGCTGTGCGTGCGGGTAAACACGTTTCGTCTTTACTAGCACGTTACACTACACAGCAAGTGTAGAAAAGGTAGCTGATTCAACAAGCAGATTCAGTGATTCATACTGGCTCTAAATAGTAGAAAAAATTATTGAAACAAAAGCAGGCGTCGCACTCTGCGAGCAGGAATATCAGGAGCTCTGAATACGCACGTCCGTACCGGCCGCCATTATCTGTATTCTCTTCCGTACGTCAATTAAATTAAAATGTAAATTGTCTGTCGGATAAATATTTAATATTCCTTGTGTAGAATTTTGAGTCTTAACTGTGAACTGTTCTTTTCAATTTAAAGAAAAATATGTTTTAAATAATTATTTGTTCAATATGAGGTACACCTAGTTGTGTTTTAAGAACGCTCGCATTTATGGAGCAATTTAATGAAAACTTAATGTTTTCCTTTGTATCTTTTTAGATACACGGGATATAGATTGCTTATGCAAATCTGTTTGAGAGTTCCACAGCTTTAAGATCAATTATTGATTTGATAGTAAAGAACTCCTATACTCTGGTTTATTGGATGGAAACTAATGTTTTCATTTCCTTATAAAGTACTTGCATTTAAGCTTGCTTATGCAATTTGTTTAAATGTCCCATAGGTTTTATTTATTGATCCAAGGACGGAGAACTTTATGTTCATGTGTACTGGACTATTTGAGGCTAAAAATTAGCTTATTTTATGCTATGACCTCCCTGATTTTAATCTATTGATTTAGATATCGATGTCTTTAGATGACTGCTAAAGTGTTCATGGTGACCTTTTTGTCATATTTCAAATAAAGTTAGGAAGACTTTAGATAAATGGGAGAGATTTTAAATAAAGTGTGGTGGATAAGGTTTGGAATACACTAAATAA
>JAHWFO010046026.1:0-10711 GCA_023313115.1 Rhysida immarginata | reverse complement strand
GGCTAAAAAGTATTAAAAAAAAAAAACAAAAAAAAACCTAATATAAATAGGCTTATAATGTATCAGAATAGTATCCTATATTTTTTTTATTTCTGACTTCAAGACCTGATTTTGCCAAACTGCCTAAGATGACTATCCTCTCCTTCACCGTTCCAAAAACCAAAAAAAATTTGTTACCATCTAACTAGCTCGGTCATAATGTTTGTAGAGACTTCGTAATAGCACTTGTGTGTTGGTGGTGGTTTGTTGTTAACATAGTACAGACCAAGTGGGGAGGTCTACTGTCCAGCTTGAATATCATAAGGGTCAACGGGATTAATATAATTAGAGTGGAAATGACGATGCCATATTGGAAGTGAATTGAAGCGATGTCCACCATCGCTGTTGAGGTAAAAATTTGAAATACTATGATGTGAAGTCATAATAAGAAGTATAAACATTCGGTTTATTACAATCATATTATCATGGTGTTGTATGCAGGAAATGAACATAAAATGAAAATAATAAATCTCTGTGAAATTTAATACATTTATTATCTTATATTATCTTATTATTATATACAGAAATAAGAGAAAATAATTATTGAATAATTCATAAATGGTCTGTGAGGGTTTTATCCTATGCCATACCTCAGCTGTTCAAATTATTGATGAAAAAAGAAAAATTATTTTCTCTCCTATTTTTCATCAAATAATTATTCCTTTGGATTTTAAAGGAAATATACATTCTGCTCTCGGAATTATTTATTTTACATCATTACATCAAGTAGCGGAAGAATGGGGCTACTTATTGGTTTCACAATGTCTGTCCCCTTCATAATTTCCACATTTTTGAGGTAGAAGGTTGGAATTCGAAATGTAGCTTGCTGTGGGGGTGTGCTTCTTCACTATTTAGTTTGGCTTTTATTGGCCCACAGGAATCGAAGTTTCCGGGGTGGCAGTTGTTCTTTAGAACTATGGCAACATATGGCATGTTGTATATCATTCGATCGGAAATGATCAGAAACGAAAGAAGATAGAGCTCTTTTACACTTTCTAAATACTATGTTCGAGAAAATCAATTTTACTATTTAAAAGTTTTACTAGGGGGGAGAGGCCGTGGCCTGGCGGGCTTCCACTGAACACACAACTTCAGGGATGTTAAGCAACATCAGGCACCGCTAGTCACTGGATGGGCGACCATCAGTGAGATACGATCTTCACCCCCCTCCCAGGTTGATCCAGGGACCCAACTCGTCGGCCTCCAGCCATATAGGCCCTGAATGGACGTATTGGATTACAATCAATTAAAATAAAATAAAAAATTGAGAGGGGGTTAAAACGTGAAATAAAAGGGTAAATATAGATGACCTCAGGGCTTCCGCTACCTTCCTCGGGAGTATTAATTTCTTGTTAAGATATAGATAAGGTGGCAAAGTAAGTATTTACATTTTAAACAAATGTACAATCGAAATTTTGCTCTCGGGGTGGGAAAAGTATAAATGCTATTGGTATAAGTGTACTTTAGTATACCAAGGCTCATACTGATTAAGGATTCGTTAATACTTACGGAAAATAAAACTTAACGAAATGTTAACGTACTAGCTCCATATACCTTCAATATTATTTCTTATGCAAATTCCGATTTATCCGTAGCTTAAACGTTTGTTATCCGGACATCTTAAGCCCGCTGCACTAAAGAACTTGGCCTAAGATGCCAATTTACGTGTAGCGGTTTGGGTAACCAACTTTTTAGCGATGATGAATCGGAGTTTGCATAAGATATTATACTGATTGAAAGTATATGGTGCTAGTGCGTTAACATGTCGTTAAGTTTTATCTTTATTTTCCGTAAGTATTAACGGCTAATCTAATCAGGAACTCAGAATACAGGCTATAATGAACAAGATAGGCTAACCTTAGCTTTTATCAAGAACATCTGAAGGCCTACATCATCTGTTCTTGCTTTTATTAATTTGGGCTAGGCCTAATTACTTGTTAAAGGTGATATCCGATAGTTTTCAAACAGTTGAACCCCGAGCAAGCGTAAGGCATCCTCGTAAATGTCACTACATCGCTAAACAATTATAATAATAAGCTAGAATAAAATCCAAAGAAAGGAAATGCATCTTATTAGCTACAGCTTGCGTACGTCTTATACCTCAACAGTAATGGCTGACGCTAGTTACCACGACTTCATAGTGGGGGCGCTGATGACCAGTTAATTTCCACTCTAATTATATTAATCTCGTTGCATAAGAGTGGACAATTATAAAGGGTGATTTCACTCTACAAAGTATGCCCAGTAATTTTTTCTAAGGTCTTTAGTTTCTTCTCAGGAGTATGTTCAGTTTTGATTAGAGCTTATGCTCTGAGACCTGATTATACAGCATGAAATCCATAATTGCATGGTCAAATATGAACAATTAATTACCGTAAATATTCTACTATAATGCGAAAAATTTTGACCTGAAAAACCATCTAAATTTGTGGGATCGCATTATACAAGATGGAAAAATTAGCGCTACAATATACGACTGAATTTACAGCATAATTATAGGCAATGATCAGTTTTGATCATAAGTAAACAAATATTGAAGCAGATTTTACTAGGACGATAATAACAGTTATGTTTATCACTGGATCCATTAGGCAATCAGAAACGCTTACACAAAATTTTTACATAGCTTAAAAAAAGCTGCATAAGCCATGAACGTAGCTTTAAAAAAAGCAGCTTCAATATATGCTTACATATCTTTCCCGTATCTTTTCAGTTTTCTACTTCATTTATCACTCATTTGCTGCTTCACATTTTCACGCCAATCGCCATTATTGATTACTTCGTAATTCACTGTGCGAGGCCGTAGCCTATGTTGATAGAAGATGAAGCAACAGCGAGGTCGACGCGTTTGAGACTTCACGTGAATTCTCGAGTTTCACGGAAAATTCTCTAATTCACGAGTGAATGATTGTTTATAATTGTTCTGAAAATTTACACATGTTATTATAAATAGTTGTGAAAAAGTAGTAACAAGGGAATCCCTCGAATATGTGAGTCACGGATTTTCATCAAATTGAAATATATTACTAATCTTAAGCTACTATAGATGCTTGCAAAATAAGAAAGTGTGAAATTTTGTTTGTCTCAAAATAGACTGCGAAAACTAAAACATTGGAGCACACATTGCCGTATAAGAACTCCATTGTTAAAGCGGGCTGTGTGTATTAATGCGCTTAACGGAACTTCTTTCTTCCACTACTCACAGCACGAATCCGCATGAAATCAATGGAAGTAGACAGCAGCAGGCGACAATTGAATGGCTTCTCAAGTTTCTAAACAAACTTAGTTTTTAAAAATAGATTATTACAATTAGCTAATTGCCTTCTAGTAAAAAATGTGTATACTACTTAATAACCATTTCCTTAATTTATTATTTCATTTTATTAAGTAATTCGGTAATCAAAACATGGGTCTGGCTTCATGTGCAACGTCGAGCAATACCAGGCATTGGTGAGGGGGTATGTATCGCGGTGCTTTATAATTTTAAATAAAAATAGTATTCATGGATGCTTACCTCATCTTATAAATTATTTCGAGACGAATAATTATACAGCAAAATTAAGGTTTTATGCTTAATAACAGTGCTCTAACTGCAATTCTTTGGCGACCGCTACTAACGATTTTCCTTAGTCTATAACCGCCATGATTGTTGAACCGCTTCCGGAGTGCCCCACTGCTGCACAACACTATCGTTTCCACGGTGTGCTTGCGCAAAAAAAAGGCTGTATGGGGGTTCCCTTGTAAGTGAAAAAGTTCAAAAGCAACGTGAAAAAGCTGTAATAGTAAGTTTTTATTACTTTGAACTGTTTTAAATACTACTGACACAAAAGTGCAATTGATTTATTAATTTATGTGTAAGAGTTAAATGTGTTTGTTAATAAACTTGTAAGTAGAATTTCAATACTGTTGAAATACATAATAGTTCATTTTGTGACTTAAAAATTTTTTTCTCTTAAAATTCAGTCGTCCCTCCACGAGTCGGCAACCTCTGTTCCAGGGCCTTGCCGTCTTATGGATTTTTCTGACTTGCGGAATTCCAAGATAGGTATTCATGTCTACTTCATTGCCAAGTTCCGTTCGTAATGTGTGTTCTTCAGTAAATTACCAGCTATTGGAGGAGAAAATTGCAAGGAAAAATTAAACCAAATTAAACATAGTGATATTTTTCAAATCACTATATTTTAATTTTAAGAAAAAGAAGGGTTACGTGGGGAGGGGTGCTTCTATCAGTCGCCATTTCAAATTTCGTGGAAAATAACCAGCTCAAAAAAGGTTGGTTTATATTAATTAAAATAATTAACTTTTATAGTACAACTTTTATAGGTTGTATACGTTAGGGGAACTATAAAATCGGTTAATTTTGAATGTTTGAATTGTAATAATAGTCCCGATTTAATTTTTGTTGGCAAGAATCTCCAACCAGAAATCATTTCCTGCCACACTGGCTTTCATGAAAAAAATTGCAGACTTGCAGAGGGACGACTGTACTTGCAAATTTTAGGGGGGTTGTCTAATAATCTGATATATACTGTAATTGAAAACCGAAAGTAGGTCAGAGTTTTAATTATGCCTGTTGACAGTAGAAGGGATTTGAAAGGCAAGAATGACAAGTCATTCATTTGACATGACACTGAAGATAACCTTCAGTCACATATCCCATGCAAAAGTATAGTAGAATCCCGATTTTCCGTTGTACTGGAGGGGAAGGGGGGTGACGGTTATTCGAAAATGACGGATTATTCGTTTTATTTAAAGAAACAGAATTAATAAGGTAGGTATTATACATAAGATCATAGTGGGCCTATAAGTAAATCCACCTCAATGCTAACTCGATAAATAGTACAGTATAACTGCAGGTGCAGGCGTCTACTTGTACAGTAAACTTCATGTAATTCGAATCCGCCAAATTCGAATTATCGCTTAATTCGTATAAATTGCAAGGAACGTTTGATATCCTTTACATTTACTTTAAAACATTACTGCATAATTCGAATTTTCTAATTCATTCGAATCAATCATCAAGTACATTTCATACACACTAATGTATTTTTCATCGCCTAATTCGAACGCCATAGTTACTTCGAAAATAATTTGTGATTAATTCCCAGATTGATCTGAACAAGCACTGTGCTACTAAAAATATAATTGGCCGATTGCTCTTCTACTGGATTATCCAGTAGCCAGACTGGATACGGTAGCCAATCCGCTTTCGAGATTTGGCGCTAGCTTTCAAAATTGTAAGTAGCTTTCACAATTTTTAGGTTTATCTTCTCTCTCAATTAACTTTGTTTTTCATTTCGATAGCTTAAAATCTTGCCAGTTCTTAATTATTTTTTATTTTATTGAAACACAAAATACAGATACAATTTACTACAATGTACCATTGATTTATATAAGTTGTAAGGAATTTTTTGGGCAGTTTTTGGGCTGCTTTGTGCACGAGTTTTGGGATTTTCGAGGTAGAAATATCTGTCAACACTGTCAATTACCGATTATTTCAAATAAACAGGCGAGTTGAAATGTTTCTTTTCATTGTTTTTTTCAATACATATGATTATTGATTACCCATAATCCAAAACATAGCATTTAGCATAATGTGATTTAGTGTGTATAAGTATGACCATGGTTATTAGAAGTTAGTGGTTGGTCAACTCCTCCTCAAAAGGATATTAGTGCCAAAGGATACCACTAGATGGCATTGAAGGGCACTAGTAGTCTATTTTTAATATATGTAGAAGCTGAATTAAAGCAATTTTTTTTTTTTTTTTTAAATTTTATTTCAGTTTACATAATCAAAAAATTAAACTTAGGGAATATAAAATACAGAAGACAATCTTGCAATTCAGAATAATTTTTAAATGTATTTTTTAATGTCCACGAACATTTTTTTGTCATTACAATTTAGATTAAACATCTTATATTTAATTAATAATAAATATATTTTTTAAAATTATAAAAAAATTGTAATTGTTGAATAATAATTTTTAACTTAAAAAAAATGTAAAAGAGTAAACAAAATAGATAATGAAAAGCAAAAACAATTAACACCAATAGAGTCAGCACCAAATTAATAAAATTTCTAGATATTTTCATATACAACACAATTTTTTTTTAATTATATCAAAAAATTCACTCAGTAAAAAGAATAATAGAAACAATCAAAACTTTGTTGAATAATAATTTTTAACTTAATAAAATAAAAAATGTAAAAAAAAAAAGTAAAGAAAATAGTTAATGAATAGCAAAAACAATTAACAGCAATAGAATCATCACCAAATTAGTAAAATTTCTAGATATTTTTATATACATCATAGTTCTTTTTTTAATTAACTCATAAAAAATTTACTGTCAGTAAAGAAACAATCAAAACTGATATCACATTTTTACAATGGACATACTATATATATTCCATACTAATTATATATTCCAATTATACCAACAATAGACATCATAAAAAAGAATTTAAAAAACATTTACATAATAGTAAAATTTTAAAAATCATACAAAACCATCAAATTATGTTCACTAACAAAATTTATACCCAAACAGAAGATTCACCTATGGGAGTCCATCATGTATCATCTATCATCACAAATATTTATATAAAACATATGGAATACTAATAATAAAATAACTCAACACAAACAAAATATATAAATTTACTTAAGATGTTGAGATGACATTCCACCAGTAACTCTATACAAACAATAATAAAACGCCTAGAAAATATACACCCATTAACTTTTACAACCAATAAGATGTAGAATAATAAAATATTAAGATTTGAGGCATAAGAAAAACCCAAATAAGGCCCACATTAAAAATTACCAAAATTAAAAAAATAATTTCTCAAACCTATATTAATACAGATAGAAAAACAACAGCCAAACAAATTGATGCCCAAAATTGTCCCAATATAAACTGCAAGATGTATGCCAGAAAAATGGATCATCAGCAACACTATATCAAGAATACAAACTATTAAGGAAAAAAAAAAAAAAACAAAACAAATCCACACCGAATAAATAAATTACACTTTCTGCCACAATACAAGTTAAAAATCATTAATCAATAATAATAATAAGTTATAATAAATATTGTAGGACAAGCATCTTCAGTGAGGGTGGACGTAATCTCGGCAGATGCTCAGTTTTTCCATTAATAATAAATAGAGTTGAAGTTATTAAAAATCGTCCGTCGAAATGCAAATCACATACACTTGATGATTTAGAAAGGGTGAAATCCTTTCGAGGAATCGCACGTTGCCATTTCAAGAGCCTTTCTTCATCGGAAGGAACTTTAAAAAGATGCTTTTTATCTTTGCTATAATCATAGCCAGACTTACATCCAGGTACTACACACCTAAAAGGCATTTTAATAATTAACTGTGGTGAGAGAATTAGCAGGAGAAATGAGTACTGACGAAGCTCTCCATTGAAACTAAGGTTAATGCATGGCGATCAATAGACTACTAACGACATCGAAGCCACCTAGTGGGAGCAGTTTTCCCCAATTACGTTTTTAGCGTCGAGAACAAAGGAGTTGACCAACCACTAACTTCTAATAACCATGGTATGACCAATATCGTAAAATTCGAATTATCGCCTAATTCGATTTTTTTTGTCGGTCCATTTGGATTCTAATGACACTGAGTTTACTGTAACTGTAAGTTAACGCCATCCTCCTATACTGTACTATAAAATGGACAGATGGTGGCATTGAGGCAAGGAGATCTCCCATGTGGCAAAGAAGGGGTAGCTAATGGGAAAAGCAGCCTCGCACAGGGTACCTGGCATAGTTTCAATTTGCTATATATATATTATTCACACATTCATCAAAAATTGTAAATATATATCATGAGGGGGGGGGGGGGTATAGATGACGGTTAACTGAGGGATGGAAAATCGAGATTCTACTATACCACTATTCCAGTAATCACAGCAAGACCATTTTTACAAATAGAAGCCTGAGCCTCAAATTGAGCTTTAATGGTGTAATGTTCTCAATAATTTTTCCAAGTTAATATTAATCATCATAAATTTTTCTGCATAAGTTTTAGTTAGTGAAAGAAAAGAATCTTTACATTATTCCATTATCATTTGTAATAATCAAATATATAATCTTGTTTATGTTAAATCTGCACAAGCATATAAAAACTGTGCACCTCTGACTGCTGAGGATTTCTTAGGTTAACTTTAATTACCACTAAAATGCCATTAGTTGTTTTTATAGTTTTATAAAGAAGCTTATAAATTTTTAACTAAAAGCAAAACTTTCTCTTTCAGGTTTATGGCAATTACCCCGATTTTGATCTCTCCGATAGAAAAGAATTTATTAAGACTACAGTTCGTTCGGTAAGACAAAATTTTTGATAGTTGTACAGTTCACTATTGCAAAGGGGTTTCTAATTCTGGAAACATTTACCATGCTTGAAGTTAAAACCAAAATAAAGGAAATGATACCCATTCTGAGTATTTAACTTGTGTTCTCTTTTATTAGCCCTCAAAAGTTTCAGTTTTACTTTGGTAGGTTAAGGAAGTTTCCTAACCCAAACTATCTTCATATTTTGACTCACAAGGGGACTCCACATACTCTTAACTCGCCGATTTTGCTAAAAAATATTTTACAAATAGCTTTCACCAAATAGGAAGCTGGATGTTTTAGTTTTTATTGCGCCGCCAGAGTGTGCAAGGAACAATTTTGGTATTGGCAACATCCGGTAAGGTTAAGTTAACGCGAAAATGCCGTACAATTGTTGTGTTCCACAATCCTCGGCAACTTCTAAAAAAAATATAGGATTGAAATTTTATTCCTTTACAGTAAATGGAATTATAAGTAAGCAGTGGATTCAAAAACTCAAATCTGGAAAGAAAATTTCAAATCACATGAAATTATGCAGTCTTCATTTTTCTCCTGTAGATTACACGGTCACGTCTCAGGATAAATAATAATGTTTTCTTTAAATTTAGTGTTTTATTAATTTGTGTTAATCATAAATTTATGTTAATTTAAAAATTTAACATGTTATTAATTAAACACAATTAATTACAAAATTTGAAGGATTAAATTAATGAAATAAAACTAAAAATAAAAATAAAATTAAAAAGTTTTAAAACATGATCAAACCTTTAATTATTATACAATTTGTATTTTTTGTACTTTCATTAAATTACATAAAAAATTACCTAAAAATTCAGCAATTTCAAATTTATTTTTAAGAAGATCGAAAAATACTGAATCCTGGTAGCAAATCTCCCAAAGAGGCATATAGGATTTGAAATCGGCACAAGACACTCACTAAAACTTATAACATTTGTAGCTCTGATAATAATAGCAGTAGTGATAGTAATTTTATTGCTCTGATGTTAGTAAAAATTATAAGGTAGTAAAAATTGTTTCCCTATGTAGCAATCTATTTTTGTTCTTGTATATATTCTTAAATATTTATGTTTAAATTATGGACTATAAGAATATTTAATAAAGACAAAAGAAAAAACAACTCTCTAACCACAACAATAATTAAGTAAAAAGAAAAATACAACCTTATCCTAGAAGCGCTTTTCGAGGGCGAAACTCTCATCATTCAGCAGGTGGAAAAGAAGGGAGTAACACACCAGATGATACATTGATTCTTTAATATGTTAAAATTTAACTCTGCTTTTCTTCCACCCACTTTTGGCACCAAGGACTCTCAGCCCAGCTTTATTTAATCTTTATTCATTTTTCCCACTTTAAAAATATACAAAATACGCTTAGAATATTAAAAATATTTTTAGAATATATACATACATTTGTTTATTTTCGACAACGACTTCTAAATAAGTCGAATATTTGTAGAATTTAAGCACGATCAAACTTTCGCGTGTTTCTTTTGCACTCTGAAACAACCGGATGTTGCTAATACCAATCCATAACCTTTGCGTGCTCCTGGTGATGCAACTGCAAATCCATAACATCCAACCTCCTATTAAAGACCCATGCAAAGCCATTCGATGCACTTCTCAAGATTTTCTGAGGGAAAAAAAATCATAAAGTTTGTTATAATTGCCTACACTTTATAAATGCTCGAGTTGTAGCATAGATATTTATTGAGTTCAGGTGGTCTAGTGCTAAAACACTCGAGTTCTATTTCAGGTACGGGTTCAAATCCAGTCTTCGATAATTTTTTTCCCCCTTCATAATTATTTTTTTAAACTGTATAGGAATGTGTAATTAGTTTACTAAATATATTTCTGGTTTTCCAATTTTGTTACCATCATTTTTTTTTTTTTTTTTTTATAAAATCATATACGAATTATTATAATTAATGATTCACAGTGATAAATGAGCATTTAAAAGAAAGTTTATTTATCCACATTTAATTATTTTTATAAATTTTGCAAGTTTTGAGATGATATTTACAAAGATTAAATAATTATTGCAGGGATCTGCATTGGTCTCCTTTCTAGCTTTTAGTCTCTTATTTTTGATCTTGTCTCTAAAAATATCTTTTTCAGGAATTTAGTCTACAAAGTCGCTTTTTTTAAGCATCTACAACCATTTTCGTTATAAAAAAAAATCGAAAACTCAGTTCTTTGAGATCGAAAGCAAAAGCGAGAAAGATTCTGAATGCTTCAGCTAGCTTCAGAAGGCATTCACGTCCCATAGCAACTATCAGAAGACCATTTTAATT
>JAHWFO010046010.1:0-12629 GCA_023313115.1 Rhysida immarginata | reverse complement strand
GTTTTGATTACTAGCGCAAGGAAAGTTTTGATTACTAGCGCAAGGAATCAGCATATGGAATGCTTAGCAACGGCGTGTGTGGAGCCAAGATGGCGCCTTGTTAAGGGGAGGAGCTAACTGCTACGTCACGCGTGCGAAATATATGGTTTTCTTGGGGTTTGCAGTGTGAATATCTCTATGACAGCTCGGCATAGACGTAAAGAATCTTTTGTCTTTAATAACATGAAAGGAGCTGCCTTCATTCTTGTTTTGAAGGCCCAACGTAGTTTGCTGCAGATTTCTGCCTCTTGGCTTTGCTATCGCGCGTGCGAGATGTGCGCTTTGGACATGGGGCGCGTACATCAGGTGGAGGCGGCCACTGGGGAACGCGAACTTTGGAGGTGCTGGACGCTGGTAAAAATCGCTTAGAGAGGCAAACAGAACTCACATGTCCTCGGCCACCACAATTGTAACAGGTTACTCCTGAGCGCTGTTGGGTACCAGAGGGAGAAGATGGCACCCAAGCCGGCTTTGTAGTGACGCAAGAGGCAACGCCAGAAGAGCGTCTATGAACATGTGATTTATCTTTGAACATAACGCTCAACTGGCTATGAAAAGCTTCGAGGGTCATGTTAGGGTCAGTCTGCACTGAGGGCCTTAAAGGCATGTAAGTCGAAGGCAAACCAGCTACCATATGATCAATTAGCGTCTTGTCATGTATGGGTAATGATACGGCACCTGCCTCCGCACGGATTTGCAATGCACGTACTACGTATGCATTGGGGTCATCTGTGTCATGGAAGCTAAGAGCTGAAAGGCGTCTCATAACTTCCGCCTGAGTCACAGAATCGCGTCGGGCATAACGCTGACGGATGGTTTCCCATATGGAAAATGGATTGACATCCTATAACATGACTACAATGTCATCATCTACCATGCATAACAAATAATGTCTTACATGTGCCCATTCCATTCGAACACCGGATCTCTCTGGATCGAAAGTCGGTAAAGTAGTCTTAGCATGTACATATTTGTCTAATCCCTTTGATTCCAGAAACGCTAACATACGATACTTCCATTGGTGAAAGTTAGCGCTGGTGGGATTAGGGATTGAACAACTGCCATCAAAGTAAGACACAGTCATAATTGGACACAAAATAAATTCCAATTCCACAAACCAGGCTCTGTACCAGTGTTGAGGCATATAGGAATCGTAAAGTGGAGTTTATGGCTAGGAATGAGTCGACACACACTTAAATAGTAAACAGTAAAATATTTTATTAATGACTAGAAGAGGTACCCGGCGTTGCCCGGGATTATTACACTTGGGATGTAAACAGAACAATCTCAAAAATTAAAATAAATTTTGCAATATCTTAAAAATAAACACATGAAAATGCTTAGAATTAATAGAGTAAAAATTCTTAATGAAAATTCGAAAAAAATCTTTTTAAAGGCTCAAAATGGATGGACTGCTCCAATAATTTCTTAATCAGATAATCTTACTTCAGATGTACACTTGATGTTGTTGCAATTTCCACTCTTCTCTCGCTGTGTTGAAGCAAAATTTGGCCTTTCATCACTTTGGGTATCTAGCGGTCGCCAGTTCTTCTATTTACTTGCTTCCCATTTGCTCAATACAGCACGGAGTTAAAGGTTTGCTTTCTCTGTCGTCTTTCCACTCTTTCTCAATAGTCTGCTAACTCTTCATTATCTCCAACTACTGATCATTTTTAAAGATTTTCAAGAAATTGTTAAGTACTAAGAACTCTCTTTTCTAAGAAAAACCTGAATAACAGGAATTCTATTCATTGTTACAAATTGAAACTTATCCATATTGCATCATCATTTTATGTTCATTGTTATAATTCTTGGAAAGGATTGCTTTATCATTGCATCATCATTTTGAGCTCATTGTTATTGGTGAATTGCGTGTTGAAACCATTGTTGATACCTATTGTTGCACAAACTTTTATTTGCATTGTTGGTCATGAGATATATATAGTTGGTCCGAGCAGAGTGTTTGTGAATTGCGTGTTGATACCATTGTTGCAAAAACTTTGTCTTGCATTGTTGGTCATGCGATATTTCCCATTAATATGCCCTGCCATAACCATGAATATCGATTTTATATCAATAATTATTATTTTTTCGAAATCTGAAGTAGACAGTGACCTTCCTCATGCTTTGAAGGTCATGTATGCGAAATTTCATCAAGATCGGAATAAAACTGTAGATTTGTATAAAAAACGTACACACAGACCCACCCACCCACACACCCACAGACGCACAGACCCACAAACATCCTTCTTTATATATATAGAAGATAGTAAAAGAAACTAGAACGAAAAACGTATTCTATGGTTAAACATGGTAGAAGTTAAAATTATGAATTCAAGTACTCACAGTGTCTCGCACTAGTATTAGTACAAAAATGAATAAATTACGCAATGGAGTGGAGTACAACCGTGGCGACTCGCGGTGTATAGTTAACAGCCTAGAGGCATGATTCTGCAGATAAAATATTCAGGTATGGAGAAAGATAGCTAAGATTGTACCGTCCAAACATAATAGGCTTCGTGGCCAAGCCTAAACATGGTGAAACTGCAAACAAACGAGCTAT
The DNA here is from genome assembly GCA_023313115.1 of Rhysida immarginata. Classification (NCBI taxonomy): domain Eukaryota; kingdom Metazoa; phylum Arthropoda; class Chilopoda; order Scolopendromorpha; family Scolopendridae; genus Rhysida; species Rhysida immarginata. The sequence goes on along the minus strand of JAHWFO010046010.1, from coordinate 10,027 downwards.
GGGGCGAAATCAACATTGGCACCCATGAAACATGGGGACCACGTTGACAAACTCGTAATTGCAATTGCGGAGGTACTATCTTAAGGCTGAAGCAATAAGAAAGAAACAATAGTAAAGTGAGTGGCCATCGTGAGTGAAACAATGGAGTAGAGAAATGTAGTCACAAGACCAATGAGGAAAGAAGATGGCGACAGAATGTACTACGCAATTAAAAAATACAACACTGATTGCGCAACAATCAGACAGTATAACTTCTCGCGACCGAGTTAATTAAAGCGAAGGAAATCACTGCGCGAGATCAAGAACACGCATCACGTGCGTTCGAAAAAAAATAATTTGCAACAACAATGGTCCACGCGCTACAACAATGAATTGGTTAATTCTAATTACAGACTATGAATAAAAATAACATTTTAAATAATAAAAAATATTATAATCCACTACGAGATTTAATGCATAAATTGCAATTTCCCAAACACTTTGGCATCATATTATATAGGAAAACAGGAGAGTGTGCTACCCGTGCGGGGGTGGGTCGTCGAACGACACCTAACCAAAAGTCAGCCACCAAATGGCAGGGAGGGTTGAGACTCGCGAGTTCGTTGGAAATTCACAGAACACACAGTGTAGTTGAGGTAGGAACACAATGATTTAATAGGCTTAATAGATTATTACAACCATTCATATGCATGAAAACTAAAAGTATACTAAGCAACAATAAAACAATGGGGCCCCTTGTTAAAATTAGCATTATTCTTCAACATGTGAACAAAATGTATAATTGAACAAACATTAACAAGGGCTCAACAAGGGCTCAGTGAGCAGCTCTGAACAGGTCACATGGACAACAGCACTGACATTATCGGTCACCATGAATCAACTAGGACACCTGGGAGCAATAAAACGAGAGCAGCCCCAAGAACGTGCCGTGCTTCCCTTTTAATAACATCGACAATACCTATATTGCTGTATTCTAATGGCAGCTTTAGGTTTGAAAGGGAGAGGAGGAAAGCGGTAACCCCGAAACAAGGCGCAGGTACTCAACGCTTGCAACCATTACAGCGCTCTGCTCTACGATCTATCCGCCCATAAGCCAACAATCGTCCAGCCGTTCCACATAACACCAAGTGCATCCGTGTTTAACCACGTATTTGCAATTACCACAAATCTCCACTGGCACTAAGACAACCTGTGAGGGCTCAGCTTTACACACAACGGACAAATAATGACAGACGTGATCAGCGCCACGACTGGTAATATGCATCTATGCTACAATTACTATTTCCAATCCACAATTGAAAGGGGGGAATCCAGAGGGAATCCCAGTTCACTACAGAGGCAGGTAACAGCTCCTCCTAACTGTTACAAGATTCCCGTTAAGTTCCTCGTCGCGATTAATCCCGCTTCTGTCCAGGCCAAGAAGAGCAGGCAACTATACAGTTTACACCTGCATATAATAACACAGTCGCCGCGCTGCGCAGCAATGCACTGGCTCAAACTCTAGCTGCCCGGTGGGAGGAAGAAAGAACTGACGAGCAAAATCGCTAGCCTTTATCCACACGTTTCGAAACAGCAATTCCCGCAGACAAAAATCATGGTAATATAAAGAAAAGGAAAGTTCTCACCAAGAATCACGTCATTTTCTTATCTTAGGAGGGGTGCACGCCAAAAAAACTGATGTGTTTTCCTCCGCTCCTTGAATGCGCACCATGACTGCGTTCTAAAACGGTTTTTCACTCATGTTGCGTCCGCAAAACAAACAAAAAGCAAAGTATGAGTTAGGCAAATAGTTAACAACTATTCAAACCATACTGGCTACTGCAAATTCACAGACAGTAACACCTGACAAAAAAGGCAATCTTCAACATTGCCAATACCATGCTAAGTGTCAAGGATTTATATGAAAGAACAGAGCGGGAAGAGGTGGTGAATAATTAAAGCAGATTTAATCAAATATAATGATTAAGATACACAATGGCGACTGCTTGCCGAACATAGAATGTCAATAAATGAAGGTAGATTTCGTGACTATCAGTCCAAGTTGATTGCATCCTCAAGACGTTGAGGGATAAGAGGTTCGACTCCTCGAAGTTCCCTGCACATCCGGGACGACAAAGGTGACGACCTGGAAGTAGCGTCGGTGAGGTAGGTCGATGCAACAACGACGCTGCAAACTTGGGCAGGAACTGGGTCACGCTGGATACCGTAAACTCCGACAGCGGCAACCACTCAGGGTAAGTCGACAGTGAAGGAGTGACTGTGTAAAATAGAACAATGGGTTAAATATGTGACGAGGCAGGTAAGAATTTCTATCAAACGAAATTACAACACTATAGCCTACGAATCTTAAGTAGATACCGTTATTACCAGAGGAAGTTGCTCCTAAGTCCAAGCGCGGACAATCTCGTGGGCGCCCCACGCTAATGCCAGCTAAATGAGGAATTGGTCCTGTCGGTCTTCTGTCCATCCTTCATTAGTCACTCGTTATAGTCACTCTGTCTCTTCTTTTCAGTTCCTCTGCTTTTATTTCCCCTAGTTGGATTCTGGGCCGATTCTGCGCCATGCAATCTCCAATCAGCTTCCACCAATTGTCTTTCGCTGGTATTGCTTCGTTTTTCCGCCTGTTCTATTCTTCTTCGAGGGGACGGCTTCCTTTCTTCTTTCTTTCTCCCTTGTCAAATCTTCTTTAACTTTTTTTTATCTTCGCTACCTCCTTCTTCTGGATTTGACACTAAGCATCCACTTTCGAAGCTTGCTCTTCATATACACATTCGCTTCCAACAACAACAACAACAACAACAACAAGCGCACAACCAACAATAATAAAAGAAACGCTCTTTTTGCCAAGAAAATCTCCACACTGCAACAAAGCCCTCCGACCGCATCGACGGGGATTGTTACAACGTTAGAAAAACACAGCTTAACTACTAAAAATAAAATAATAAATAATATGTACTGCTAAATATAAAATTAAAAATAAAGCTATCATAAACCCAACCATCACATCAACAGCAATGCCTATTCAATAACAAGAAAACATTGCAATTGACTATTACAGTGAAAATAAACGAAAAAAAATGCAACAACACGAAAAATACTGAATAAACGCCGACAAGCAATTAGTTACACATATTGGCTAATATCATACACACTTCATACATACCGACCACTGGTCACAACGTTGATTGGAAGGATCCAGATGGCACACCTAGTAGAGTTCTTGTTTCCGGTTGGTCTTGTTTATTTATAATTTTAGTCCAGCAGGTATTTCGTTACAATAGCATAAATATTGCCCTACTGACAAAAGCATGCGTATGTGGTATGATCAATTTCTGGAAAGTGGATGTCTTTGTAGACTCAAAAACACGGGACCGGGACTAGTAACAGCAGACATGCTGAAAGGAGTTTGGGATGAGAGTGACTATCGTCTTAACATTGTCTAGGTGACTCGAGGGAGTCACACGGAACATTTGTAATGCTGGAATCAAAAAATATTTGAGTTTTCCTGCATTTTAAACCCGGTCTGATTATTTTATGTTATTTTATGTCATTTTGAATCATCCGGTATTTTCTAAATAATAAGTTTGTGAAAATTAATTTTTTGATTAAAAAAAAATCGGTCTTTAAAAAGTGCAGATGACGAGATAAAAAAAGATGAGCTCAGGGCTTCCACTATTTTTCTATACCTTCCTCGGGAGGCTTAATTTCTTCTTAATTTGTTTATGACATTCTCGTATGTATATTTTCAGAAATTTACTCCATTTACTTAGTTGTTAGAAATTCACTTTCCACCCGTGTCAATTTCTCCCACGTTTGACTGGGGATGAAAGAGTGCCAATATGGGCACAATTAGCATTATATGTTAATTCGCATGGAATTATAAATTGCTCACGTCTTAAATCTTGTAACTTTTAACTGAAGATGGTTTAAAACTGTCTTAAAAATAAAAACCAAGTTTGTGCAACATGGAACAATTTGATCTAAGTAAAACCACAAATGAAAGAGATATCTGATAAAACAGCCTCGTCTACTCATGATTAGTGATGACTGTCATTTTGGGCAGAACCCCCCCTTGTCATTCTCGTCAGCATTCCGCGATACTGCCCCCCTCCCCTTGGATGGATGGCATAATTTGTGGACGACCCCTTAGTAGTACGTGTTCTAATGGTATTATTTTTGTACCATGGGGAACTTTCAAGGCTAGCATGTGGCTTGTAATATATCGAAAAACTCGTAACGACGTAAAATGAATGAATATGAAGAATACTTAATCATATCCGGAATTGGTTTACTAGTACTATTCTAATAATACTGTATGGTACTTTGGAAACTTTCAGTGTTAAGATATGGCATGTAACATATACAACTTATAGGAAAGTATCATGAATGAATATAACGAGTAATTAATGATACTCAGAACAAGTTTAGTAGTAAGTATTCTATAGGTACCAGATGGTACCATTGGAAACTTTCATTGCTAAGATGTGGCATACAAGATATCAAACAACTTGTAACGACGTGTCATAAATGAATAAAACGAGTAATTAATAATACTCGAAATTCGTTTAGTAGGATGTTTTCTAACGGTACTATATCGTACTTTTGGAAACTTTCAATGCCAAGATATAATGGGTAATATCAAACAACTCATAACAACGTGTCTTGAATGAATATAACAAGTAATTAATGGTGGTCAAAATTATTTTAATAGTATGTGCTTTAATGTTACCATTACAATACCATTGGGAACTTTCAATGCTAACGCCCATTTTCAGAATGAGCGCTCATGCTCTTAATCAAACCATTGTTGAGAGCGAATTCAATTATATGAAATTTGTATTCAACAATGGTCTTGAGTGCCTAAATCAATGCACAAGAGCACTCATTCTGAATAGGGGCAAAAGATTAATTAATTTAATTCTGAATGGTATTAATTTAAAATTAATACTATTCTGAATACGGGCAAGAGCACTCATTCTGAATACGGGTGTAAGATTAAGTAAGATATGGCATGTAATATAACAATTAACGTCCTTAGCAATTGTTGTCCATTGCTAATTACTATCAACAGCAAATTGCTGTTAGGCTTCAGATTATCAATATCTGAATTCTATTTAGACTTAATGTTGTCAAAGGTAATCGCAAGTAACTAATCACTCGCTGCAACAGTAGATGATAATGTAGAAATGCTTTAGCAATAGTATAAAATGCGTCTCAAAATTTAGAAAAAACATGTTTTTGTTCAAAAGAAAAAAGACTATTGAAGGTACATACATAGCACTAGCTGTACAAAGCACTTAAAAGAAACTCCTGAAAGTAATATTCACGAAAACACAATAGAAATAAAAATATTCAAGAAAATGGAATTTTGCGTGTCTCAAAAGTTTAAAGAACTACCCTCAGATACTGAATGGAGACGTCCAATTTGTAAATTTGCGAGTGATAGGGTATTAATGGGTTGCACAATTAGTCATTTTTTTCAAAGTAAGTTTTTCTTCCACTCACAATTGACCTACGACAATGCCTCGCCAATCTCAATTCAAAACCGATGAAATCTGGCGATTGAAAGCCAACGAACTATCTGTTGCTGATATTGTCACAATTATTGGAAGATCCACAGCAGGCGTTTATAATGTCTTGAAGAGGAGTTCATCGTTTTACTAAAAATCACGATCTGGTCATACCAAAGTTACCAATGGTTAAAATCTTTCTATTCGCCAGATACAAAGCGTGACTGGGTTAAACATATCGAAAGGTACTGTACACCGGCGAGTGGGCATGTTGTCTACAAAAAATGATGAAGAAACCGTCAAGCACATTCAAGGTAGGCTACGCTGGGCACAAAAATAGATGGCCTGGAAATACGAATGGATGTCGGTGTTGTTCAGTGATGAACAGAAGTGGAACTTGGATGCTCCTGATGGTTTGGCATCATACCGGCACGACCTACGACAGGAACCGAAGACCTTTTACTCAATGCAAAAAGGAGGTGGTTCTATCATCGTTTGGGGCGGCTTCGCATTCAACAGTACCACCAATTTGGCTTTCATCAGTGGAAGAGAAAACTCGGTGACGTAGCAAGAAACCCTTACACTGTATCTATTCCCCGTCTGTGATCATTTGTGTGGCCCGGATTTCGTGTTCCAGCAGGATAACGCCAGCAGCCATACTTCACGATCAAAAATGGAGTGGTTCATAAAACAAATATTCAACAAACAAATATTGAATTGCAAAGATCAATTGAAGATGCAAATTTCTTCTTCTTTAAACTTTTGAGACATGCAAAATTCCATTTTGTTAAATATTTTTATTTCTGTTATGTTTTTGTGAATAATATTTTCAGGAATTTCTTTTAAGTGCTTTGTACAGCAAGTAATTAAAACATTTGTATGTACCTTCAGTAGTCTTTTTTTTTCTTTTCAATAAAAACATGTTTCTTTAAACTTTTGAGACGCACCTTATGAAGAACGGATCAACAATTGAAACTCGCTTCCTTTAACGTTATCATAGGAATCCTTATGATTATGCTTCGTTATACATATATCTAGTCGAATATAAAAAGAATTACAATGCTCTTTATTTAACCTATTGGTTCCTCAATTTTCTTCGTTTACATTCTAGTTTTTTGTTGGTCTCATTATTTAGGAGTTTACAATTCAGTTTTCTAATTTAAAGAGTTTTCTCTAAACCGTTTTATAATACAAGTTTGTTCTCGGTATGCATGGCTGATGCCTTACTGCTATAACAAGAAAATATACTCCTTTTATCCATTATGGCGATAAGATCATTCTTGTTTCTTTTCCTTGTTTTCATATTGAAACTCTTTTCTGGCTCTCATCTCGATCCATTAGCAGATAATTTGTTTATTTTGCTACTAGCAGAGGACCCGGCATTGCCCGGGATAATTATGCTTTTAGGTAAACAGAACAACCTCAAAAAGCTAAATTAAACCTCCAAATTGGTTAAAAAATAACTCAATCACTACAATATAGAGCGAAGGGACTATCCATTCTAAGAAAAATCCGAAAGACAAGAATTTACCTCTTCACTGAAAAAATCCATTCTAGGTGATATACCGAGACTTGATTTACTGAAAAAAAAATTTTTAAAAACTCACAATGGATGACCTCTCCAAGGATGCCTTCTAGTCTAAATAATTTTTTACTCACGTAATCTTACTTTAGATGTACACTTGATGTTGTTGCAATTCCCACTCTTCTCTCGATGTAAAACTATTTCAATCATCTTGGCCATTCATCTCCTTGTGTAGTCTAACAGTCACCGATTCTTCTATTTACTTACCTACTCTTTGCTCCGTGCTGGAGTTAAAGGAGTACTTCCTCTGTCATCTTTCTACTCTTTCTCAATAGTCTGCTAACTCGCCATTATCTCCAGTTACTGTTCATTTTTAAAGATTTTCAAAAAATTGTTAAGTACTAAGAATTCTCTTTTCTAAGAAAAGCCTGAATAACAGGAATTCTATGCATTGAATTCTATATTGCACAAACTTTGCCTTTGCATTGTTGGTCATGAGACATATATTGTTGATCCGTGCAGAGTGTTTGTGAAGTGCGTGTTGATACCATTCTTGATACTTATAGTTGCAAAAACTTTGTCTTGCATTGTTGGTCATGAGATATTTCTCATTAATATGCCATGCCATAACCATGAATATCGATTTTTTATCAATAATGATTATTTTTTCGAAATCTGAAGTAGACAGTGACCTTCCTCATGCTTTGAAGGTCATGTATGCGAAATTTCATCAAGATCAGAATAAAACTGTAGATTTGTATAAAAAACAAACAAACATCCTTCTTTATATATATACAAAGACTAGCAAAGAACCCGGCATTGCCCGGGACTATTACGCTTGTTATGGAGCTGAAGGAAGACACATGTACCTCCTTTGCCTCATCGAGAGAGACTGCACTATCTATATCGTCTATTATATCCATTTCCTGTTCATTGTTATTAATTCTTGGAAACGAATGTTCTGTCATTGCATCATGATTTTTTGTTCATTGTTATAATTCTTTGAAATTAACTTTCTATCATTATTATCATTTTATGTTCATTGTTATAATTCTTGAAAACGAATGTTCTGTCATTGCATCATCATTTTATGTTCATTGTTATATTTTTTTGAATAATTCTGTGCTCATTGTTATTGGTGAATTGCGCATTGAGACCATTGTTGATGTGAACACGATGGGCCTATTGTTGCACAAACTTTGCCTTGCACTGTTTGTCATGAGATATGTTGCTGGTCCGAGCGTAGTGTGAATTGCGTGTTGACACCATTGTTGATACCTACTGTTGCAAAAACTTTTCCTTTCATTGTTGATCATGAGATATACACTGAGTTAGCAAAACTCATGGGATTGAGTTAGCACATTGATTGATGAGCATGGCTCACGAATTCACAGGGGTAACGGATTCTGAGAATGGACCATTAGACGTTGTGGGAAGAGCTTGGATAAATGATTAATCAGAAATGGCACGTCGTCGCGAGTGACGTCTTTTGAACGGGGTATGATAGTAGGTGCCCGACGCATGGGATGTTCCATTTCGGCAGTGGTGTAGGAAATTGGCTTTCCCCGCTCAACTGTCTCCAGGGTGTATCGGGAATGGCTGGATGAAGGCATCACAATCCACAACAGGCACCATACCCGGCGTCCAGCTGCTCTGAATGATCATGACCGGCGACACCTGGGACGAATGATTCAGAGACACAGGAGCGCAACAGTGCAGCAAATCACAGACCAGTTCAATACTGGCCACACTAGAAACTTCTCTCAGTGGACAATCCGTCGAAATCTGCATGTCCTCGGGTTTAGCAGCCGTCGCCCTACACGGGTGCCAATGCTTACCCAGCGTCGTCGGACTCTGCAACAGTGGCTGGACTCTGCAACAGTGGCGTAACGTCATATGGTCAGATAAGTCAAGATATCAACTGTACCACGCTGATGGGAGGCACCGTATGTGGCGCCGACCTCACGAAACAATGGATCCCGCATGCCAACAGGTGGTGGTGCAGGGTGGTGGGGCGTCAGTGATGGTCTGGGGTGCACTTTCCTGGTTTGGAATGGGCCCTCTGGTTATCCTGGACCAAACGTTGAATGGTCCACGGTATCGTCAACTCATTAGAGACCATCTGCACCCATTTTTGATATTTCAACACCCTGACGACGTAGCAGTCTTTCAAGATGACAATGCTCCACCACATCGCTCCAATGTCGTCCGCGAATGGTTCGAGGAGCATGCAGGAGAAGTCCAACGACTGAGCTGGCCAAACTTTTTTAAAAATTCACAATGGATGACCTCTCCAAGGATGCCTTCTAGTCTAAATAATTTTTTACTCACGTAATCTTACTTTAGATGTACACTTGATGTTGTTGCAATTCCCACTCTTCTCTCGATGTTTTGAAGTAAAACTACTTCAATTATCTTGGCCATTCATCTCCTTGTGTAGTCTAACAGTCACCGATTCTTCTATTTACTTGCCTACTCTTTGCTCCGTGCTGGAGTTAAAGGAGTACTTCCTCTGTCATCTTTCTACTCTTTCTCAATAGTCTGCTAACTCTCCATTATCTCCAGTTACTGATCATTTTTAATGATTTTCAAGAAATTGTTAAGTACTAAGAACTCTCTTTTCTTAGAAAAGCCTGAATAACAGGAATTCTATGCATTGTTACAAATTGAAACTTATCCATATTACATCATCATTTTATGTTCATTGTTATAATTCTTGCAAAGACTGCTTTAACATTACATCATCATCTGTGCTCATTGTTATTGGTGAATAACATTGATACCATTGTTGATACCATTGTTGATGCGAACACAATGGGCCTATTGTTGCACGAACTTTGCCTTGCATTGTTGGTCATGAGATATATATTGTTGGTTCATGCAGTGTGTTTGTGAATTGCGTGTTGATACCATTGTTGATACTTATTGTTGTACAAACTTTGCCTTGCATTGTTGGTCATGAGATATTTCTCATTAATATGCCTTGCCATAA
>JAHWFO010045982.1:0-11720 GCA_023313115.1 Rhysida immarginata | reverse complement strand
CCTCGCCTTTTTCCAAGCACATCAGACGCCCTTGTTCCCCTGGCCTGCTCGTTCACCAGACATGTCCCCAATCGAACATGTGTGGGACAGGGTTGCTCATCGATTGGCTCGTCAGACTCCTGTAGCAGCAACTGTGGATGAACTGTATACCCGTGTAGACAGACCATGGCAGGACATTCCCCAGGCCCTTATTCAGAGCTTGTTTGACTCAATGCCACGACGTTTAGAGGCTGTAATTGCATCCCACGGTGGTTTCACCCGATACTAATGTGGCAATAAAACGCATTGTATTGACCTGAAAATCTAATGGTTTCTTTTCTGACCCATGATATGCAAATGCTCCAAATTTAATGCAGATTGGGCTATTCCATCAGGGTGTTGCGATTTTTATAAACAGTAGTATAGTTTACAAGCAACTGTAAGGTAGTTGAACCAACATGTAAAGTCATTAACTTATTGATAAGTGTTGTTATTGTGGAAGTTGAATAACAGAATAAAAACAACAAAAAAAACAAACAAACAATTATTTTAAGATCATCAACTGAACAATTGTTAAAACATTGACACGAGGAACGTGCATAAGGCATTTTTGATTATTTCCAAAACGCCCCCTCAAAAATATCTTTCTACATTTGACGTCTTCAGGACCTTCACTTGATTGACTGAGTCCTATGGCTTGAGTACACTCATAATGCTTAGGAGCAAAAAGTCCCTTCGTAAGAATGTCAGCCACCATCATTTCTGTTGGCATATACTGGACATCAAGTTCTTCTCGTTCTTGTGCTTCACATACGAAGTGGTGTTTGACATCAATATGCTTCGTTCGACTATGGAAAACTGGATTCTGAACCATCCTTTTGGCACTTTGATTGTCACTATATAGAACTGTGGGTCCTTTATTTAGCGCATCAAATTGATTGAAGAGTCGTCGGAGGTAGACAACTTCTTTCGTGCTGTTTGCAAGCACCATATACTTGGCTTCATCGTTGACAATGCTACCGTTTTTTTGCTTTCTCGCTTCCCAGCTTATGGCTGTTCCTCCATATGTAAATATAAAACCAGTATGAGAGTGGCGATCGACTTGATCCCCAGCCCAATCTGCATCTGCGAATCCAACTAAGCCTTCGTTTGTATGTTTATAACGAAGTCCAAGGGTCCTCATTCCTTGTAAATATCAAAGCACTCGTTTTCCTGCAGCTACGTGTGATGAATTGAAATTTGAATTATATTGGCTTAGCACACTGACAGCATAAGCAATATCCGGTCGAGTGCACGTTGCCAAGTACATTAAGGAGCCAACTAATGCTTGATAGGGAAATGACTTCATTTCTTCACTAATTTTCTCACTTGATTTTGGTTTTTCAAGCTGTTGTTAGCATCTAACGGAGTCTTTATTGCTTTGCAGTTAGTCATGTTGAATCGTTATAATAACTCCTTGATGTATTTTTGCTGGTTCATAGTTATTCAGCCATCAGGTTCTTGCTTGAACTTGATCCCTAAATAGAAATCAATTGGCCCTATGTCTTTCATTTCAAATTGATTCCTCAAGCATTCTTTGCAAATCTCAATGGTCTTTGCGTTCGTTGACGCAATTATTAAATCATCAACGTAGACTGTTGTCAAAGTGATGCTATGCTTGTCTTGCTGAATATAGACACAGGGGTCAGCATCACTTGATTTAAAATTCAATCTTCTTAAAGATGCATCAAGGCGACGATATCATTGACGCCCAGATTGCTTTAATCCATAAAGTGCTTCTAGTAATCTAGCACTTTTCCCTATTCAATTTTTTCGTGCTCCTATAAAACATCATTTAAACTTTCCGGCGGTTCCCTATAAATATCTGTATCTAGGTCACCATTCAAATATGCACAGACGACATCCATTTTATGAATTTTCATCTCGTATTTCGCTGCGATTGCCATTACTGCACGAATCGTGTTGGCACGTGCGAAGGTTTCCTCCATAGCATTGTCAGTCTTGCCTTTCTTCATTCAATTTGTCCATCCGATTTTAGTTTGGTCCGGAGTACCTATCGACTTTTAACCGTTGCTCGATTCTTGGGATGATCGACAACTTCCCACGTTTTATTCTTGATGAGAGCGTCATATTCAGCTCGTAAGGGCTTCTCTCCATTTGTCACTATTTTGACCTGCGGGTGCCTGTCGCTGTTTTTGGATCGTCGTTTAAAATAAGACCCGCAAATTCGTTCAAACCTTTGATCTTCCAACTCTTCTTCTTCTTCTTCTGGAACCGACACGGTTTTGGTTTTGTAAATTTTTTGTGGCCTTCCAGGTCTCCCAGTCCGAAGAAATGATGGGCGTCCTGGGCCCCTCTGAAGCCGTTGGTCGTTATTGTAACATCTATCTTGATTAACATCTTTTATATTCTCATTTTCATTTTCATTATCTTCATTCTCGTTGTCTATGCTTCGGTCATCGTTAACACCAATTGGAACTTCTTCAAAATTTATGCTGAACTTAGTTCCAGGTTCGTTTTCTTTATTCTCGTTGTCTTTTCGCACGAGATGTTCAATGAACCTGACGTCACGATGCTTATTTGTCGCATGTTTTTCTGGATCCCATAGACGAAATGCCTTCGACTTCTCGTTGTATCCAACCAGAATGCATTTCTTCGGTTTTGGGTCGAATTTATCGTTGTTTTGTCCTTTTATTAATGCAAATGCAATCGACCCGAATTTTCGAAAATAACTAACATTCGGTTTTTCCTTCATAAAAATTTCATGAGGAGTTTGATTACCTTCAAAGGCTCTTGAGGGACAACGATTTCTTACATGGTTTGCATGTGCCACAGCTTCTGCCCAAAATTCTTTTGACATCCCAGATTCGATCAGACTGCACCTGGCCATATCGATGAGCGTCCGATTTCTTCTCTCAGCAACACAATTTTGCTGAGGAGTATGAGGAACCGTCGTCTCATGCTTGATGCCATTTTCTTGGAGGAATTTGTTGTATTCATTGCTATGATACTCACATCCACTGTCGCTGCGCAGGATTTTAATTCTTTTCCCTGTCCAGTTTTCGGCGCTTGCCTTGAATTGCTTGAAGCAGTTGAAGACTTCATTTTTGTGCGTTATGAAGTATACTGCACTCCATCTTGACTTATCATCAATAAAAGTCAAGAAATATGCTGCACCTCCCAACAAAGTCGTCCGCATTGGCCAGCACACATCGGTGTGCACAAGCTCCAGAATTTCACGCCTTTTCCTTTTGCTATCATCGTAAGGCAGTAGGGTTTGTTTACCGTTTATGCAGACTTCACAATCTTCAAGCGACTCGTTTTCATTGAAGTACGTTCCCTCGATGAAACTATATTTTAGCAACTTTTGTAGATCTGCTTCATTCACGTGTCTGTGCCGTTCGTGCCACAACTGAATTCTACTCTTGCCTTTTAAGGTTGCACCGGTGACGTTAGCTTCTTCAACTTTACTGACGTGATATAGACCGTTTCTCTCATTCACTTTGAATTGAACATCGAAGTATTTATTCACAATTTTACTAATGGGAACTTCCGTCTTCTAATTTTTTTACGCCTTTTTATCATCAAACAGTACAAAGTTCTTGTGTTTCGTCATTTTTCCAACGGAAATTAAGTTTAGTCTGAGATCGGGTACGCACATGGGGTCTTGAAACGTTCCTTCCAGCAAGCTATTTTCACTACGTATTTTCAGTTTTACATCTCTGATACCTTTGACCCTTGAAGATGCATTGTTTGCCATGTTCAAAATTTGATTTGATCGTTTCATTCCTTAGAAAAGATCTTCATCTTTGACCATATGCGACGTCGCTCCGCTGTCGATTATCCATCCCAGTCCTTTGTGTGCATTTAAAATTTGCTTGGATTTGACAACGGTCATGAATGTTCCACCATTTGCCACGTTTTCAGGATTACTGGCTTGCACGGCTTTTTTCTTCTCCTCTCACATTTTGTAGTAACAATCCGAAGACACGTGGCCTGAACGCCCACAATAGTCGCATTTTATCTTCGAATTTTTCTCACCTTTGTTGAATCATCTCGGCCGTGTTTCCTTCTTTTAAAACTTCTCATGACGATTCGATGTATTTAATATGTCAACACTCTTCAGCCTACTTTCCCTTGATTCATTTTCTTCGAGTATTTTGATTTTTAATGCGTCAAGTTCCGGGATTTCATCTCTCGATGTTATTGAGCATCGAAAATTTTCGAAACACTCTGGCAGACTGTATAACAACAGACTGTATAATTAAACGTTATGCCGATTTCTCGGAGTTTATCAGCATTTTTGAAAAACGTATTTATATAGCTCATCATGTTTTCATTTTTAGCCATTTAAGTAAATAATACTTGTTTCAGTAATACTACCTTTTTTGCCGGACCACACGAACAATAGACATCTTCTGCTGTTTTGCAAAATTTAACATGGCAGAGTTCTGACGGCATTATTGGCAGAATTATATCGGCACGAGCCTTTCCATCTTCGGACGTCCATTTCTTGATTTCTGCATCGTTTTTGATGACTTTGCCTTCGATGACCGCTGCCAGTTTTTTCAACTCTCCAAATGCGTATTCCCATTGATCATTTCTGGTTAAGAAAGCTTGCATCTGTACTTTCCATGTGTCGAAGTTATCCTTGTTCAGCTTGTTGATGATTACGCAATTCAATGCCATTTTTGAATGTTGAAAGTTTATTTCACTGGAGAAATATGTTCACACGCTGTGATAATCGTGAAATTAATGTCGTTCTACTGTCCAGCTAGATGCACAGCCGATTTAGGATCTCTTTTGGTCATATATATATATTTTTTAAATTATGCGCAGTGGAAGCGTCCTGGGCCCATAACCTGTTGTTGTTGTAGAAGTTGAATAACAGAATAAACAAAAAACAAACAATTTTTTTATGATCATCAACTGATCAATTGTTAAAACATTGACACGAGGAACGTGCATACGGCATTTTTGATTATTTCCAACAATAAGTTTAGTCCTATCAATCGTGTTAAATGCTTTGGATACATCAGTGTTGACCAAGTATCCAACCCACCCTTTATTTAAAGTACGTATAATTAAGTCAACCAGAAATAACACTGGGTTCATGATGGCACATTTCGGTCGTCCGCCAAATTGCTTAGGACCATAAAGACCGAGAAAGATGAGCCTTTTGGCAAATGTAGAGACTATACAAATTGGTCTGTAGTTTTGAAAATCATTGATATCTCCTTTTTTGTGCATCGGAACAATCAAAGCTTTTTTGAAATCATGTGGGAAACATTTAGTATCCCAAATACATTGAAGGAGGTTTTGAAATAAGTAATTGCCAAACCCACTCCCCATTTTTTTCATAACCGTAGCTGTAAGATAGTGATCAGCAGTGGAATATTTGTTTTCGTCACCAATACCAAATCACTGGACGAATGAATCTGTCGGTCATAAGGTGTTTTCTAAATGCGATCATGGTGTGAATATAATTATCAACTACCAATCACTGCTCCGCACAGAGATAATCATCAGAAAATTCTTTATGACTGGATTGGAATCAATTTAGATTAAAACTGTCTATGTTGGACTGGAATTATTAAATGTGTTTCAAATTGAATATTTTTCGTTACAACGTCCAAACTGCGCTGATTGACTTTGGTTTACAAGAGTGAATAATTAATCCAGGTAAAGCTAGAATTCAATGGTGATCAGCTAAAATTCATCAGCTTTGGAATAAAAAGAAATTGAAATATGCCGCATTTAAAATAAATCCTAATTCTGACAGCAAGAAAGCCTTATAACAGGCGAATCGTATATTTAAAAAGAGTGTTAAGAAGGCTAAGCGGAGTATGATAATGGACAAACAAGACAAGAAATGTCATCTTTGGAAGTGTCTTCAGGAATTTAAAAAAGAGAAACAACAATTTCCAATCGAGAAAGTTCAAGAGTACCTGATCTGAGCGATAATCCAAACAATGTGAACATTGACACTGTTAGTGACGTTAGTATCTCCAATGTTCTTGATAGTGGTGTTTCTATCAATAATCAACATCATGAATCACGTATTATAACAATAAGTGAAATTGTAACTGCTATAAAGGATTGGTGATGAGACTTTTCTATGCTGGCCTTATTTAACACATTGATAAAATTTCTACCATTATCTGCGTTATTGATCGGTTAATTTTCATGTTTTGAACATCAGAAATCGAGAAATTATTAATATGCATTTCGTCGGAGCTGCTATGCGTTTTCACTTCATTCATAATAGGAGCAATAACGATTTTCTCCTGTTGTTGACGATAATAGTTGACCTATCTGTGAGCATTGATTTTGTTTCGTGAATTAAACTTTGAATTTGATTATTTACCTTATCTAGTTACTCTTTCACGGAGCTATTTAACGTTCTTGAACCGGGAACTTCCATTTCTGGCCTCTGTATCAGAATTGGCCATTGGATGCACGCAGCTCGAAATTTAAAACTCAATAACGTTAAAACTTTTGACACTTTATCGCCAATTTTTTTATATATAATATATAAACCTTCCTTTAAATTATCTGTTTAATATTAGGCACATGCACACATTAGAAGTTTAATAAAAAATATTTATACCATGCTGCTCTCATAATGAAGAGCGTTGCAACTTGACAAAATAGCGACGTATATCTCATCTTATAAATAAATCTCTTAAACAGCTACATATCTCAAACTGCTTGTATATTTCAACCCCTACATTTATTTTCTAACAATAGGCAGAAATATTTATCAGAGTGTAATAAAAAAATGACATTTAGACTTACTCAGAGCACTGGAACGTAAACGGAGAAAATTTTTATATTTCGCGCGCACTGAGACCTCCATTGCACAATACCGCAGTCCAGAACGGGAAAAAACAATTCAAAACACAGCAGAAGATACTCCTGCTTTCGATGTCTTAATTATTTTTAAATGGAATTAGAAAATAAAAAACCGAGCCCTTGCAATCGTCCTCCCCCCCATCTCTACTTCACTTTTGTCTGTGCCATTGCATTACGTCATCAACCTCGCTAAGAGAACAAAGGAGATTTGAACTTCGCGCCGTTGCTCGTAATAGGCGAGCTAGTCATGTGGGTAACGCAAGCGATAGCTGTTTGATGCTATCAAATGACGTGTTTACGTTAGCGAGCTCAAATTACAATTTGACATAAATTCAAATGAAAATTCATAGAAAAATAACTTATAAACGTATTTTAAAAATTTCTTCACCCTTCTGTCATAAATAAAACCACCTAAAATGTGACTATTTTCATTGTTTGTGAACTTTCATGTATAAATTCTGAAAAAATTTTGAAACTGCGTATTTCATTTCTGTGACATTATTTAACGATTTCTATTATTTTTTCAAAAAAACTGAAATATATTATATGAAAATGAAATAAATGCTATAAACCAACAAACATCTCCGATTTATTACAAAAATTTTTGGTCCAAAAAGATCATTTATTACTTTACAAAAAAAAGTTTCCCGAGTTATCACAGAAATCACTTTTTCCTTCAAAAAATGGCGTGGCATAAGACGGTTAAAGGATCCATAATCTTAAAATGGTGGTATTAACCATTAATTTATTCAGGTTACAAAGCCATTACCGTATTTTTTCGCATATCGGCCGCATTCACTTTAGGCCGCAGCCGCAAATTTGATGGTGGAACGAAAAAAATTACCCTTTAAAGGCTGCAATTCATTTAGGCCGCAAACTTCTAGGGTCTACAAAAAGACTGAACTACTTCGTTTTAGCGTCCCATAGTATCTTAAATAGTTGATTTAGACACCAGTTACATTATTTATACAACCTTCTAAATTATTTTAATATATTTAATGATACTTTTATAAATTTATTAATGAAATGTGTAAATAATTATAGTAATTTCATTTTAATGAACGAGCATAACTGGAGAGTGTTAGTTCATTCCGCCCAGAAGGCGATAATGTCATCTCTGAATGGCAGTGCGCGCATGGGGCAAGTTGCTCAATGCTCTCAGCTCATCGAGGAGGGTGATAGAAGTGAGGCGCTACATTCAAAGATGAGAGATTTTGTTCAGAAATTTAGTATCTAAAAACCTATTCAATGAATAACTATTTTACCATAACTGTGTCTAATGGATTAAGCTAATCCTATTGTATATAATTAGTAAAGGTTTAAAGGTCTCGTTCAATCTAACGAGTTTTATCCTTCGAGCGAATAATCTCAAAAAATTTTTTTTTCTGAAGTTGACTTAAGAATTCATAATTCGAGAAGATATAATGAAATTTTGAAATAAAAAATCCGTTTATACTGTGCAGCTAATTCCTCTGAAACCACAAATAACAGTACCAAATAAAACAGTGTCTTGAGGTATTCTGATCAAAATTGCTGAAGCCTTTTGAGAAATAGTGTATTCATTTTTTTCTAAAAATGAAGATATGGTTGCGGCATTCGCTAGTATGCGAACCAAAGACAATCAATTTGACATTTGCAGACTCATTTCTCTGAGAGGAATATTTGTTAATGACTTGTTTAGCTCTGATTAGCCATTCTTGAGTTATAAAGGTTTTTATGCCCCTCCCCCCTCCCCCATTCCCCCGTAAAAAAATTTTTCTTCTTCTTCTTTATTTTCATGTCAAAGTGGGAGGCTTGTGGGAATGTACCGTTGAACCATTTCAATTTATTTTTGAATTTATTAAAAATAAGACCTGCAATAACTATTAGTAATTCACCATTGGAAGAACTTCTGAAGATACATGTAGATGAGGGTAATGGGTGAGGCGTTTCGTTTAAAAATAAGAGTTTGTTTAGAAACTTAGTATCCAAAATATTATCCAGTGAATAACTATTTTACTATGCAATGTTAGCGTGGTTAATATATTAACCTAATCCTATTATTCCTATTGTAACTTAAAAAATATATATCTGTGGTTGAACTGACTTTTGATTGTGAATTAGTAATAAAATAGTTTAGTTGTTATGGTTCAGTTTAACGAGTTTTATCCTGGAAAAGTTAAATTACAGGAATTATATAAAATTTTACTAAAGCCTTTATTTTTACAAACAAGATTATCCGTTATTTTACATGCACAAAATTGGAGTTACATAGGCAATTTATTAATTGTGCTTAATATGGAAAATAAAAGTTAACATAAATATGCAATAATGAATAATGGTGATTTTTCATTAAGCTGAGAAGTGATGACAATTATGTAACAGAAGTATACAAACACAATTGCTTTTTTATGTGATAATTTATTGGAATCACAAGAAACATTTTCACTGATGCTTGTTATTATTTGGAAAAACAAGCTTGTTTGTATCATAAAATTCATATAATCAAATAAAAAAGTCTAAATTAATACATAAACACGTTTGGTAAAATATAAAATTAAAATTTTTTACTTTTCTTTATTTTAAGTTACGAGTTCAACCACCGTTAAACTAATCCAAAATTTGTGATATCTGCTAAAGCAGTTGATCTGACATGATGTAAAGTAGTCGGCCTTCAAGCATCCTGTGTGTTGTTTCAATTGCTTTCAAGTTTTCAAACTGTGCAGTTGTTGATGGCAAATTCGATATTCGAGCGTAGTAAGAGTTTGCCTATCATCAGAAAACCACCCATACCATACCAAAAATAAAAATGGAATATTTCGTCCACCCTTCGAGAAAGGCAGGAACCCAAGTTCGAAAAGCGAAAGACAGTAGCGAAAAACGCAAATTGAGCTGGAGGCTGTTATCTGCATAATTATTCACAATAGGATTAGGTTAATCCAAGTTTATGGTAAAAATCTTATTTTAGTTATTAAATGGTTAGTATTTATACATTAAATTTCTGAACAAAATCTCTCATCTTGAACTGAGCGCCTCACTTCTATCACCCTCGATGAGCTCAGAGGCTCAGAGCAAACTGCCCCATGCGCTCGCTGACTATTGCTGCCACTCACATAGCCAACTAAAAATACTTTTAGTTGGCTATGGCAACACCTCCTAGAGAGAAGGCCTGCGGACCAAATGTGTATGCATTGTTACATCATCATCAAGCGGCCAAATTTAGAGCTTATTATTGGTAAAAATATGATAACAATAGCTGCTTGATGATGATGTAACAATGTATACACCTTTTGTACGCAGGCCTTCTCTATAGGAGCTGTTGGCTATGGCCACTCAGAGATGACGTCATCACCTTCTGGGCTGAATGAACTAACACTCTCCGCGTAACTCTATATTCTATTTTTTCGGCGGCGGCCATAGCTCTATCAACGAAGTGCCGACCAATAGCGAGTAGAGTCGGCCAGCAGAAGGAATGAAATCGCCGACAAGTGAATTTCATAATAATTTATGAAAGAAAATATATGTGACTGGTTAATTATTGTTCTGAAGGCTTAGAATATTAATTTCATTGTTAGAAAACGATTCGACAAAGGCTGGTTAATTTAAAGCCATGAACTCAAATCTACTGTGTTTTTATCGGATAATTTTTGCCACTCTGCGATCGATGTATCAAGTGTAACCGAAGTTTCAAAAAGTATCAACTGTAACAGAAGTTTCCTATAAAAAAAATAGGAAGCAAATATAAGATATGGGTAAAAGTTCAGAGTAGAGTCCCCTAATAATCACGCCAATTTCTGTGACAAATAAAGTAAGTACTGACCATTAACCTCCTGTAATCGGCCGGGGGAAAACCAATTGACCCCTGTAACCAAACAGGTTGGGGTATATATCAGTAATTTGCCCCCGGAGGGGGACGTCGTAGACAGAAAACAGTGACCCGGGAAGCCCGCAGGGCCGAGAGTGGGAATGGCGTTCGAGTAACGGAAAACAGTGACCAGCGAGGCCCGCAGGGCCGAGAGTAGGACTTGCGTTTGCTATTGTGCGGTAGTGAAAATTAACCCTATAATATGATTAACCGTTCACTTATTAAGTAGATATGTTAAAATAATAAATTCATAGCATAAACGCAACGGGGCTGCCCGATGTCTTCCGTGATTATTAGGGGACGTTACTCTGAACTTTTACCAAAATATGTACTGATTAAATATATATAAATAGGTAATCCTATAAAGTAAAGTCCCCAAGATGGCGGAGGTCGGGAGGGCATCTATATAATTTTAAGTAACTTTATATATTTTATATATATTACCAAGAGCTCATAAGGGTGTAATATCATAGTTTCCTGAAATCCTATGTAAATTCGAGATAGGTGTTATATGATTACGAATGTTAAGTATTTCTAAAATATGGCAGGTGACAAGTACTGAAGTACTGGATTTATTCTATTAAAAATCTTTGCAGGATTAATTATTTGTTAAAAGTCATTGCACTTTTACAAAGTATAGCCTGTATCCGAAACATCAACTTTTGTTCAGGGTCCTATCACCCTGTGTTCAATTCTAGTAAAAAATAATCAGAAATATAATTAATTTTATTTGTTTCATTGTACGAAATTTAATCGACGGATGGCAACTTTTTTAAATTTTTTTTAAATTTTTTGTTTATATTCGATTCAATTGCTAACTTCTTGAATTACTTGTTGTACAATGTCGAAATTCTCAATGCTCTTTTTATTGAATAATTAAATATTACTTACAGATTGATAATCACAATGATTACCAATCTGCCTGTAATTATTTTGTGATGTTGCTTCTACTATGCAACAATGAGCTTAATGAGTTTAATGATACCTCCAAAACCCACTCCACAATAGTAGAGAACAATCATTGAAAATCAGATCAAACAGC
>JAHWFO010045978.1:0-13511 GCA_023313115.1 Rhysida immarginata | reverse complement strand
AATGCGATTAGTTCATTTACATATGGACTAATCGTATTTTACAAAGGGGTTGGATACCATGGAATCTCCTTGACGAAGTTTGTCCTAAGACTTTTCAACAAACAAGCACGTGCACCTTGAAATTTCTTTGCAAACAATTACTTTAAAAGTTATTACAGTAGATTGCTTGTGTTAATTGTTAAAAATAAAATAATCTAGGCTTACCAACGCACACTGCGTCCCGGTGTCATTTGATTGTTCAATGCAGTATTGTAAGTAAACGGAGCTGCGGGGACCCCATGTTCATATGACAAAAAATACTTCTAAGGACCTCTTCTATCATCTCCCAAAAAATCTGTACTCATTTCCAAAACACCCTGTATATTCTGGTCAGTATACATACTTTACTGCTCCGTACCTTTAATGTATTATATGTGGACTCATTCAATTTAATAAATATGGTTTATTTTTGTAATTATTGCAGTTTGTTCTTTGTAGATCTGTAACTCCAGCTTATGAAGGGAAAAAAACATCAACACCGATTAAAGAAGAATCATCAAAAAGTAGTCGTGGATCATCAATGACTTTACCTTTAGTTGCAAGAAATTCTGAACCTCCAACTTCACAATTAAGAAAATATAGTTCAAGAGAGCGTGTAACTAGTGCTCGACCAAAATCATGGCCTGTAAAAGAGAAGTCACCTGTTATTAAGGTAATTTTGTAAAGAAATAATTTAATAATAATAATTATAAACTGGAGATTGTCTCCAAACACAGGTAATAATTTGTAAAGAAATTCAAATAGTATTTTTCTTTTATTACTATAATTATCAGTATTAAGTTATA
The DNA here is from genome assembly GCA_023313115.1 of Rhysida immarginata. NCBI lineage: Eukaryota > Metazoa > Arthropoda > Chilopoda > Scolopendromorpha > Scolopendridae > Rhysida > Rhysida immarginata. Next base: position 12,687 of record JAHWFO010045978.1, on the reverse strand, counting down.
GTCATATCATTATAATTTCAGGGTTTTTTTCCTTTTTAATATTACTATTACTATTTACTTTATTTGTTTTATTTAAATTACAAGGGCAACTCTCATAAGACTGACACTGAATTTTTTCCAAAACTGTTTATTGTTCTTTGAATTATGTTAATATGATCTTTTGCAAAGTAGCTGCCCTCCTCTCAGACTGTTTGATGATCTCATTTGAACTCTGAAAACGACTCCACACAACTTGGACTTGAGGCGAGGAAAGAGAAAAAAATCATGTGCAATGTCTGAGCTATATGGAAGGTAGGAATGCAGGTGACGCTATTTCATCATGACATGTACATCAGTGACTGTGCATATCTCTCTGTTAAGCTATTTGCTTGTAGTCTGCAGATGTACCAGGGGTCGGAGTTGTCCTGAAATTCCTGAAAATCCTTAATTTTTTTTTCCGTCCTTAAACGTCCTGAATTTATATATTTAATCCTGAAAATCCTGACAATTTCCGTAATGTTTCATAAATAAATTCTTTTGCAAACAGAAACACTGATTACGTAAATTAACGTCATCTGTGAAGAGAAGTGCCATAGATTTGAAAGCTTGATTTACCAATCAGAATGTTATTCCATCTATATTTCTGTTGGAAATTTTACGTGTGTCTAAATGGCACCCATATTTCCCAAATTTCTGTAGATAAGTTTAAATAATCATTAAATAATTAATATAGTCATTCATTTAATATTTTATATTGAAAAAAAGAAACAAGCATTATTGAATTATCAATTAAATTAAATACATGTGTGTCTAAGATAATTTAACTTAGTTCTGAATTTAAATATAAATGTAATTCGACCTTTCGACTATTTAAAATGGTTTGCCCCCATTTTATTAAACATTATGTAACATAGTAACATTCCGAACTACGAGGGCAAGTCAATATACAGGGCGACGTAAAACAAATGGTAGATAATGATATACATAATAGATCATGGTATAGTGATGCATTGTGTCCCTGTGAACATGGGCCCGAATTTGAACATATGAACAGAAATAAAAAAGCCGCCACCAAGATCAACATGTTAATAACTCAGGGTTTTAACTCGGGGTTAATAATAACTTAATAATAATAGATGATGAAATTTTGGGAGAATAATAGGGTACATAAAACTGTGTATACTGATAAAATTTGATCGAATTTCAACGAGTAATTTTTGAGTAATGCACTCAACATCGTAACATGTGCTGGTTAGTACTTGCATGTGAGCACTGCTACGATTTTGAATGCGTAACTCGGAAACTACTTGTTGGAATACGATCAAATTTCAATGGTATACACAGTTTTATGTACCCTATTACTCCTCCGAAATTCATTATCCTAGGTGTTGCAGAACCCCAGTTATTAACTTGTTGATCTTGGTGGCAGTATTTTATTTCTGTTCATATCTCAGTTAGCGTTCAAATTCAGACCCATGTTCATAGGGACAAAATGCATCAAATATACCCTGATCTATTATGTGTATCATTGTCTACCATTTGTTTTTCGTTACCCTGTATAAGTTGCAAATTGGCATATAAATGAAATTATTGGAAAAAATGGAAGGAAAACTTCTGCAACAAAGATGTTTGGAGAATTAGCCCCAGTTCATTCAGATTGTTATAGAATGGGAGATTCATTCCATGCTGCTCTTCTTTGGTGCATTCCAACAGAGGGGCTGCCATATTGGAAACCCCCGTATGGCGCCGCGTGACCAATGCCAAATGATGGTGGGAGAGTCCATGCGCATGCATACCGGATGTGATTGCAATGGGAGCGGTTTTTGATTTTCTACAGTGGTTTTCGGGTTTTCATTTGACTCGGCCTCGTACTAGCTTCAAATTTCGTGTCACAGATATTGTTTTGTTCAGTTTAATTACTGCATATTTCTCTTTACATGTTAAATCCATTTTAAAGAGGAAGCAAAATGCAACTGCCATTAACGAATTTAAATGCTGTAACCATTGGGATGCATGTATTGAAATGAAACAGTTAAAAAACACTGCATTTTTATAAAAGGTTCAATTTGTTTTTACACATTCTCTATATCAAAGTAAGTAACCCCACGGTGTTAATTTTGATCTAATATAATTTCTTACAAAAATATCCGCAGTCAAATTTACAGACACGGTTAAGGTCGGTTAAGGTGTTCTATATACATGTGTTTCTCTGAAACTGTACGCCATACAGATTTAATTCATAGCTCATTTTGAAGCTTAGAAATGTGGACTTTTAAACTATACAATGTCAAAAATAATTGAAATTAAAGAAAACAGTATTTAACATGATTTTAACATTAATTTTGAAAATATTAAGTTAAAATAACATGTTAAAAATCTATAAAAAATACTAGCATATTTCTTGATGTTTTTTCTAATGGCATCAAATTTCAAAGTGGAATTCGTTTTAGAAGTAAATAAAATAAATGTGAAATTATGTAATTTAATTAAAAATGTTAACTGCTCGCTACGTGATCATCGCTTCAAGGACGTCGTCTAAGCCATTGTTGCATTCCGGGTCCTGCTCACATATCAATGCGGTGCACCTAACCTCAAATAATTTAATTCTGATTGAACTGTTTGGAATTCCATCCTGTAATTTCATACTGTTATGCAATGACTATGCAGGAATTAAATTCTGTTTTGTTTTTTTTTAAATAATTTTAGAGCATTGTTTTCAGGTTAATATTTTGATTTTATAAAATTAAAATGCATGTTTCTCCCTCATATTATATTTTGAAATCCATAAAGCAAATTAAGGAAAAAAGCGATTCATTTTAGCTTCAGTGTGACATACACGACAATTCCCTATAACAAATATAACCAGAGATAAGTTTCGTTTTAAGTGATGAGATGCACGAAATTTTGATAACTTTGATAATTAATTATGACTAAAATATATTTTTATCTGGCAAACGAAACTATGCATGCCTTATATTTTATCCACTAGAATGCACTTAAAGAGTTTGCGAAAAATCAGAGACCTTAGGATCAATTATCACCCAATTTTATGTGATTTGATGTGGAATGACTCTATTGTGCTGCCAGTTGTGGCCTTATATCTAAAAAGGCGTAGTTTTCAAATATCCTTTACTATTACTTCAAGTAAAAATTCAGTGTCAGTCTTTCTTGAACGTCCTCATAATAAACTGAATGCTCGTTTAGAACTGCCTTTTTATTTATTAGGGAATTTCTTATTATTTGGAATTTATTACATGTATTTCAAGTAAACTATAATATCATAAAGGCCATAGACAAATTCAAATCAGGCTAATATGAAATAACCAAAAACTTCATGAACAAAGTTTGGAATAAACATTCAATGTCTCCCTGAAATTTCTTGAAGAATAGTGCCAGGCTAGTGAATTCATCACTAATAGCATCACCAAGATTACAAACATTATGGACCATTTTACAAATGACCCTCACAGGAAGCACATCAGCACCATAAGGATGCGTGAAAAATGAGCATGGTAGTAACTCAAACAGGCATGCAGCAATTCTTTTAATCCTACCCACATACAATAAGGGTATGTCAAAGAACGTTTCTGAATGCACAACTTGTTAGATATTGGGATAAGTGGGTGTTGCATAGTTCAGTGTAAGTTCCAAATTGCAAGTTCCAGAGGAGGCACATCGGCCAGCCTGTCGCGGGATTCCAAGGTATTGTGCTGCTGGTTGAAGGCAGCAGCGCAAGTGGTGTGGTTGTGTGTTGTTGACGCGTTAGCGTCTGACGAGTTAAAAGGGATTACAGCCTTCCTCCCCATTCTTATCCTAAATGTCCGATATTTTTTAAGCTAATGAGGACGAGGAAGAATTAAAAGGAGGGCACGACATGTTCTTGGCCACTCGTGTCCGTCTGCTTAAGGGGTGTATCGAGTAGCCGGTACGGTAGCACGTTCTAGTGTACAATCCCGAGCAACTGTGCAGGCTGGAGGTGCTTTTGCCCACAGGCATTTGCTGAAGCTTCCTATAGTGTATTGAACGTAGTCAGTTTCTTATTGATTAAGAACGGCTTGCTAGCAGCCAAGAGAGATAGTAATTAAAAGGGAGGTGATTGGGGTGAATTTTTGTCTTTTTTTCAGGGCCCCCAGTGTTTTCATTGGTTGAATAATATTTGTTGTTCTTGTTTTTTTTGACAATTGTTTATATTTACACATTTCATTTATATGTTAGCCGTTAAGAGCAGGTTAAATAAATTATCTTTATTATAAACAACTGCTGTATCGCTTCCTTGTTTCGAGGTGTCATCTTTCCTAGCGAGTCCAAAAACCCGCACCTCGCCACGTGGAGAGTTAGTTGTTGCCCGGACTTGTGATTCGAGTCTCTCGCACGCGTGTGGGCATGCACAAAATATTATATTTAATAATACTATATTTATTCTTTTTTATATTGTATTATTTTTATTATTGTAAGCTGTTATTGGGCTGTCAGCCTGTTGCTTGCAAAATTACAAATAAATCAAATCAAATAAATAAACATGTGGATGACAGTGTCAGGATATGGCGTCAACAGCACAAAATGATGGATCCCTCATGTGCTGTGAAAAACTTACAGATAGAAGGAGGATCAATGATGCTGTGGGGAATGTTTATATGTGAAACCTCAGGTCCACTGGTCTTCATAGAACTCCACAGTGTATCTGAACCTTATTGCCAATCTGGTTCACCTGTTCATGCTCAGTCTTCCATCTAGGATACAAATGACGGATGTAGAAGAAAAGAAGTGAAACACTGGAATGAAACAAACATTGAACACCATGGTAAAACGCTGATAAAACATGACATTTTAGATAGAAACTCTCCTTTGTCAAAGCAAAAAATAAAAGTCCGGAAAAAAAATAAAGCACTTTTAGTTTTTGCTTTAACAAAGGATAATCTCTATCCAAAATGTCGACTTTTTCAGGGTCTTGCCACTCTGTTCAATTTTTGTCTAGGATACAAGGACATCTTCAACTGAATAATGCTCCATGCCAAAAATGAGGCTTGATTAATGTCTGATTGGTTCAATGAGCATAATGATGATATTGGCCTTTTTTCATGGCTGTTGTAATTTCCAGATCCAATTCTGATTGGGATGAGGAAACTGGACCATCCATGCTTGAAATCACAATCCTCCAATTTGTTGGAATTGCATGCTGCCATACCTGAATTTTTTTTTTGGAAATTAGTGGAGCCCATACCCTGTGAATTAAAACAGCAAGAGCTCCAGCTAGAGAGGATCCAGCACAATGTTAGGTGGTGTGCTTTTGATAAATTGGTAAATGCCATGAACAATTAAAGAGGATTTCATTCTTGAATTCAAAAGCATTAAATTTGTATTTGGCAGAACTCTCTATTACTGAGAGATTCTTTAAGGTTGTTTAAACTCTTTTTAAGACCTTAGGGAAGGGTCTTATAAATTAATTGTTTACTTAAATTAATATAAAAATCTAAAATTGTTCCCATTTTTAAACAGGGCAAAGAAACAACAACAAAAGAAGCCAGATTGACGACGACTTCAGCTGCCTTGCGATCATCAACAAATTCACGAGGAAAAACAAATACTATTAGTCGTGCAAAGTCTTCAGTATACAGTTCAGATTCAACTTCAGGAGAGACAGTACGACCTACACATTCTCTTTCCAGTTCTCTTAGAGAAGGAAAAGGGATGGCTTCCAAAAAACAATTGTCTGCAGATACATCTGTGAGTACATGGAAAATTAGCAATCTAAGTTTAGCAATCTATGTTGTTTGAACTGTATTTATTTTTTTTGTCCGCAAAAAACACATTATTGCATGAATTGTTGCATGAAAATGAGTTTCGTGTGGTAAATTTTGAATACCATTGTTGTAGCCGTTGGTTTTGCTCTTAACAATGCTCAAAACTTGCTGATTATTGACGAAAAAACGAATGATTATGCTTAAATAAATATCCATACGGGATGGCCTATTTACCACTAGTTTTTAATTAATTTATTTTGTGATCACTCTCCTCCCACCTGTTCCATCCCCTTCTACTATGTGACCTTATAATACAGGGTGAATTCTAATTACACAGACAAATTGTAGGGAGTGGTTCCTGACTGGAAATGGAATAAAAAACGTCATATTAATATGTGTCTGGAAATGGACAGTGTCTGGAAATCGTTCCGGCACACAGTACATGGCTTTTCAGATGCCCCCAGAAGTAAAAATCCAGGGGGGTTTAAGTCCGGTGATCGAGCAGGCCATTCAATAGGGCTTTCACGTCCTATCCAACATCTGGGGAAAATGTTATTTAGATGTTGGCGAACAATAATGCGAAAGTGGGGTCGCGCTCCATCGTGCCTTCTACCATGACATTGCATTTCCGGATACATGTTGATATGACCTTTTTAACTCCCATTTCCGGTCAGGAACCATTCCCTGCAGTTTGTCGGTGTACTTAAAATTCCTGTATAGGGGTGAGTACGAAAGAATATCCCATCTTTGAAAGGCCATATTTACAAAACAAAAAACTTACATCCTTGATTGATTAATCAATTCAAAGACTACATCCTAAAATTACATTCTGAATAATGTAAGTTCAGAAATGTTCAATGTGACTGCCAAAAGAAATCCGAATATAGCTACTTGATAATCAAACTCATCCCATACTCTTTGCAGCATGTCCAGTTTTAGAGTTTGGATTTCTGTAGTTATTCTGGTTTTGAGTTTGTCAGTGTCAGCTAACAGTGGTGGAAAGCTCACTTGATTTTTATGTACCACACAGAAAATAATCACAGGGGGTTAGATCAGGGCTTCTTGCAAAGAAACCCATATAGAATAGTTGTAACCTATTCAGTTTTAGCAAACCTAATAACTAACACAGAAGGCTATGCAGTTGCAATCTTTACGCAAAATTAGAAAGAAAAAAAAAACACTCATTTTTGTGATGAAGGCACTCCTAACGACATCACTCAGAATCCAAATAAAACTTTAGAACTTCCTCTTTACAACGATTCATGGAATGATGCTCTAAGTTATTTGGTTGCAGAGATATAGCCTTACAAAGTTGGAATATTCTTTGATAATCTTATTACATTAGCCTGATGTGTTTCAAATCTTTTGCTTCATCTACTGAACCAGTGAAGAACATACTAATAGTTTGTCAAAATGATTTCTTATTTATCTCCAGACTTGAGAATTTTGATATTATTTACAAATACTCGAAAAAGTCTATTTGCTAGATGCAGCTATTGCCACGCCACCATGTGACACAAGTGAGAACTACTCGAATTGGGTAGAGAATTTCACTCTCACAGATAATGTGTCCAGATTGGTCTTTTCCCAGCTGACTGGGCTACTTTAGTCATCAACTGGCAAGAAAAATCACATTGGGCTCTTATCTGGGCTTTACTATTTTTGTTTATAATTTTACAGATTATGTATTTATTATCTTTTGAAAATTAATTCCTGACTGATGATTTCAGTGTTTTTTATCATTGACAAACCATAAGAATTTTATTACAATCCTTTCCTTGTTGTAAGATGCTTTTAATAAGCCCAAAAAAGTTTTACAACATTTTTGCTGTTTTCAATTTACAATAATCGTGTCTTCAAGTAGTATTTATTCTCAATTTCCAGCGAGTTGCACTGGAAATTAAGAATAAATAACATTGGCAAAATCACAAGTAGATTTTGATATTGGTCTAGTTTTGATTGCGTTTTGGGCGGGAGAGGGCATCAACTATTTGGTCAGACTATGCACAATCTTTCTCTCAAAAACTTTAGCCAGCCATCTTGGCTGAACAAGTGGCACCATCTATAGGAGTTGGATCTAGCGGATACCCTTCAAATAACATGAAAACTATTATGGAATTTAAAAATCAGTTAATATCATGCAAATTAAAAAAGGGATCGGCTCTCTTTCAACAAGGAATAAGGGCCGAATGCCCTTTCGACAAAATTGCGGTCGACATCATAGGCCCGATGTCAGAAATGGAAAATGGGAACAAATATATCTTAGTGTGTATTGACGTGATGTCACGTTATCCCGAGGCATTTCCCCTAAAGGATCAGAAGGCCATTACTGTTGCTAGGGCATTTGTTGAAGGCATTATCTGCCGATATGGAATCCCCAAAGAAATGATATCTGATAGGGGAACTAACTTTACATCCGAAGTAATGCGGAATGTGCTAGAGGACCTCGGCATCACACACACCTGTACCACGTCATATCGTCCTAACTCTAATGGTCTCGTTGAACGAGTAAACCAAAGCATTCTCGAGATACTAAGACGCCTATGTGATGGGAAACCTCATGTATGGGACGAGTTTATCAACGCTGCCCTTTTTAGCATAAGGACCACAGACAACAAGAATACGAGGGATACTCCGTCCTACCTCCTATACGGCTTCGAACCATGTACACCTTGGGAGGGGGGTATTAAGGAAAAGAAAACGAACATTGACCCAATCAAATATAAATCTGAACTATCGGCCAGACTGAGAGTCGCTCGCAACCTTGCTAATCAGGAGAGCAACACAAGGAGAGACACAAAGATTGAGAGGCGAAATCAAGGGAGGCACCTAAAGGAATTTCAAGTAGGAGATAGGGTTCTTCTCTTAATTAAAGGCAGAGGCAAAAATAAACTGGGATTCAGTACAGGGGGCCCTACCGCATAACTCGAAAATTGAGCTCCATTAACTATGAGATCCAAGGGTCCGGTCTACGAGAGAAACAGGTTGTCCATGTCGATAGAATCAAGGCTGCATGGGGGACCATGAGATCAAGGGGGACTTGTTACAGATCAAGGACTCCACCAAGACCAGAAGGCAATGAAGACGAGGATCCAGAAGCAGATGAGAATGACGACCACATCATCCTTCCTCCGGGTGAGGAACAGAGAGAACCCCAAGTGGAAGTGGAAGAACAAATCGAACCTGCAATCCCACCAGTTGGTAACGATCATGCCAGAGGCCAGGACCGATACTATCTCCGCCGCAAACCCAGAGTCGACTACAAGCAGCTCCACAAAGGACACACCATGGCGAGCCAAATTGAGAACGTCCAAGGAATCGCACCGAATGCTCAAGATATCACTATGGAAGGGGGAAATTGTGACATTCGTCAATTACAACGTTTTGTAACTTCTGCGTCTGCCCCCCCCCCCCTTCCCACGTGGTTTGTAGATCGACGCCCGTGAATGAAGATAGGAGACTCCAAGTCGCCAGTGAAAAATCCGGAAGAATTATGACTATTTCTGATATTACCCACCAGGGGGCGAGGAGATCGGAATGGCAGGCAGCCAATCAAGAGCGTGATTTCGTGCGTGGAGATATGGGTAATGCTGGGGGAATATATAAGGGGGGGTCTTTCGAATCAGAGGCATCGTGGATCGAGTTTTTCCTACTGGACGTATGCAGAATGTGTGTCTTCGAGTCTTCGCTCCTAGAACTTCGAAATCGTAAGTACCCTATTCTTATGTGTCCCCTAGCAGCCATTACCATGCGGCTATAAGCCTATTCCAAACCGAGAACTTGCTTGGACTCTCATTGTTAACTTGACCTCTGTCGTGTTTAGAGTCTTTACCTCCCACGCCTTTAGGGAGAGCGTTAGTTTTCTTTTCCTGCCTTTTTTTTACATCAAATAATTATTATGATTTACTGGGCCGTTATTGTATCCTCAACCTATTCTGATTAAACCGCTATTCTATTTTATTTAAGCCACTATTGACCCTTGTCCTTTATTTATAAAACAAATATTTTAATATATATTTACATCAAATATCACAATGGTCATGTGCTGTAGTCAGGGGCATAGCTACCATGGTTCCAAGTGGTTCGGTCCAACCAGGGCCTGGGATTTTGTGTTTTGGATGGGGTCAAGGGGCCTGGCTGTTCGAACTATGGCCCGTTACAATGTTGCTCAGTGTTGCATCTAGGCTGGAATAGAAGGGCACGGCGCCCCGCCTTTTTTCAATGCACCCTGCCCTTTTTCAACACTCCCTGCCCTTTCTGAGCGCACTCTGCCAACACCACCTAGACAGAAGGCCTGTGCACAGAAACGTCATACATTGTTACATCACATTAAAGCGGCTATTGTTAATCGTATTTCTACCAATAATAAACCATAAATTTGGCCATTTGATGATGTAACAATGCATACAGTTTGTGTGCAGGCCTTCTGTCTAGGTGGTGTTGATTCTGCCCTTTTTCGTTGGATTTATTAAAACTAACCATTATAATGTGCGCTTATGTCTCAGACTTGCCCTACTTTCTGACCAAATGTGCCCTAATTATTGTTCATTTCCCTGCTCTGCCATTTTTCTAGATGCAACCCTGGTTGCTATGCCACTGGCTATGGTGCTGCTAAGTTGCTGCTCGGTTTTATCAGGACAGACATCCAAACACATAGAAATGTTTCAGTTTCATTTATGAGTGATCTGTTTATCCAATGGGGAAGTTGCATGGAATTTCTTTTTTAAAAAGAAGGCCTGTTTTATGTAGATTTCGGTATGCTGAATATGAAAATCCCCATTAAAAATCTTAAAAGTATTAAAGAAACTATCAAATTTAACTTTGAAAATGCAAAACCACGCTCCCAAACTAAAACGATGTGTGCCGAAACACACGCCTTTGTAGATCAGCTCTGTCTCTTTGCATGCGTGGAAAGGGGATAGCTCCTAAATTTATTTATTTATTTATTTATTTAATAATTAGTACAGTGAAAACAATAGTGGACAAAAATATGGCATCTTGTTTAGCGATACCGCTATTTCTTCGCGTATTTTAATGCATAATTAAACCATCCAGTAACAAATTGATACTACACAAATCAAACAGGTTGTTTAAAAGCTCCCCGAACTAATAAAATCGATCATTTTATCTTATTACTTTTATCCACATTTCTTTCCCTTTTTATTTTTTCTGGTGGTTGTACAATTTTTTGACAACTCCCGAAAAGTCTTTTATATTTCAGATATAATTTAAAAATTACAGCACCATATGAAGGCATAGCACCGACGTTTCGATTGCCCCCCCCCCCCCTCGACCTCCACAAGAAGAGATGAAAACGCAACTATCTATGATAAAATAATAAAGCTCACGAAATTTTGTCCGAAAAACGAGTCCTTCTATTATTTATTTTCATGTCTATATTTCTCCTTGTGGAATTCAGGATAATAGTCGATAATCACCGAAACAAAGATAAGATGTATTCATCCATGGGTAAATAATACACTTGAACAGGTGATCGAAACCGGGCGAAATTTAAAGTTTAATCGGATCAAAGTTCTGCTACGTCTGAAGAATCAGACAAAAAAACTAATTGTATCCCATGTGCTTTTGTCCATTCCTTCTTCGGCTAACTCAAAATCGAAGAAAATAACATACGAGTACGAGGTCATGGAAACCAACGTTAATTTCGCACCAAGTATCGCTCCTCAGTACTTTCATCTATTTTTATTTCTTCTCTCGTGATGTTTTGGTGCCCTTATGAATGCTTTATTGTCTTATTATACTTAGTGTTTGTATACTTGGGAATGAAATAATAATTGTAAGCATACATGTTTATTACAGACAGATCATAGATATAGATGTTAGGCATCTAACATCTATCTCTATGCAGAGAGATCATGAAAAGCAGCGCAAGAGATAGGCATGGTTTCTGGTTTCATGGCGCGTGACATCACATCACTCTTGACTACGCACAATTAGAAAAAAAGAATACCCATACCGGTATATTAGTGATCTAAACTATCGAAAAAAAAATTTTTAAAATTTCATGCAACTTCCCCATTATGTTTTTTTTTTTTTTGTGTTCATAATTAAATGTGGAACCAAACAAGTTTGTAATTGGAGATTCATCTTTATTTGTTATGGTTTGAGATAAATTTTGTATGTGTCCTGCTTTGCATAAATTGGGAAGATCACCATTGGATAGCCCAACCATGACTCCCTATTTTTTGGCATTAACAGATTTTTAAATTCTACAATAGGCTCCGTGCACAAGCGAGAGGGCACCACTGAATTTTACCTACAAAAACTGCACAATTTTGTCACCTGACGACAGTCGTATATGTAATCTGTGCCAAGTTCAATAAACATAAGGTCTGGACACGATACCATGATTCATTGCGGCGGCAGCCATTTTGGGTCTTTTGAAACTATTTCACTTCACTCTCGCTTAGTTTCTTTTGCAATCTACATGAAATTGCAGCTTTAATTTTAAAATCATATTATTCAGCAAGGCTTCATATTTTTAAAAGCTTTTATTTAACTTGCAATGTTTGTTAGTTTGTTTAGGTCAAATCTTGTAACCAATATTAAACCAAATTCCCGACAAGGTAGAGAGCTGAAATTTGATACACATATGCAGGACCGATGATAATGCATGTTAAAAAATTTTTTTCCAAATCAGTTCACTGATTCGTGTTCTAATGGTACTAATTCGTTAAACGGATATTTATAAGAGAAAAGGACGAGACACAAAAACCCTGGAATACAATAAATAATAGTTAATAAATAAAAATGAAAAATAAAAAATTAATTAACAAATAACAAAATAATTAATAAATATATAAGTAAAATCAAAATAAAATTAAAAAATCAAATAAAAAGCTGACGTTTCAGATAGAGACTATCCTTTATCAAAGCAAAAAGGATAATTCTCTAAAGGCAATTAGAATATTAGAGAATTATCCTGAAATTATGAAAGGAGTACTAA
>JAHWFO010045967.1:0-10496 GCA_023313115.1 Rhysida immarginata | reverse complement strand
CAAATTTCATTACCCTAGGCTTTACAGAACCTGAGTTATTAATTTGTTGATCTTGGTGGCGGCATTTTTATTTCTGTTCATATCTCAGTTATCGTTCAAAATTGGACCCATGTTCATAGGACGTTTTGTGTTTATCTTAACCTCTATAATACCCCCTTTAAGTATTTTACATTCGATGTAAATCACCCTGTATAGTGATCATGGCGGCAGCCGAAACAATTTTCTTGTCAAATTCCATCATTAAAATACAGGACGTCTCACCTAAAGTGAACCAATAGCCAACTGCTAAAACACAAATCTGACTGAGCACTTTCAATGGAAGAACTATAGAACTTTTATGTGAGGGTTTTTTTTATGTGTATTCCATTTCCAAAAAAATTGACGCCATTTTCGAATGTGGAAGTCAATCTTGAAAGGTGTAATGGAAACCCCTGTTTTTAATGGCATTTTTAGATTGTTCACAACATTTGAGAAATGTTTTACTCTTGGTGTTTTTTCGAGTGAAATTAAGTAAAGTATCATGATTTAATACTAAACCCACCAATGCACTTAATATTTAATCTCATCCTTTTAGTTTTTTGTTAGTTTGAAACTAAACAGCCTTGAATTTTTGTTGTTGTTTTTTCTAAAATGAAAAGAATTAAAATTTTCGAAATATAAAAAATTTGATGGTTGCTGATAATGGGGTTGATGGTTGCTGCTGCCTCCAGTTGAGGCTTTATGATGCTAAAGACAATTACCAGAGGCAGCGAACCAGAGCCATGTGCATGAAACTATAAAATAACACGATAGAAAAAAATACATGTATGTCATGTAGGTACTGCTCAATAACGCATTAAAGAAGAATAAACCATCTCAAACGTTCAAATTCATAAGTATTTCCTTTCTCCTCGTTCTACATTTTTTTGTCCTTCTGTATTTTTTTTTTACATAATCATAAACATGCGCCTTAATTCTTCGCTATTCCTCCCTCTTCCCCAACCTCTCATTCCTTTATACCATCAACTAAAGAAGGCTTAACAGATAAGTGCTCTGGGGGGATTATATTTGTTTGTCGAACTTTAGTTATTAAGCAGATTTGGATCGAGGTTCCTTGAAGGGCGGATCCCGTTCTAATCAGACCGCTTTGGAAGAAACTATCCGCCGCCGTAAATATCTAGACTCCTTTTTAATTCGCCGACAAATGTGCTGGCAACTGCTCACGTTTCCCTCGTGATTGCACGTAGGATCGAAACTTTTGATATTTGATCGATGTTGGCATTCGTCGGATCTCCCTCTTCCCTTTTGTCGATAGCAGTGGCTCTCCTTCTCTTAATTTGTAACGAAATGAGAAAAAGGAGTGGGAAATCCTCCCGTTCTCTTTTATGACAACCGAAGTGGAAAACTGTGGCAATTTTTAAACTGGGGATTAGTTAATCGATCGCCCGCATAATTTCAACTATCGGACACATTTTATAGAGCTTATTTCCACGAGCCATCATATGCTCTAATACACTCTTAGGGAGAGCAACGCCCAACTGAAACGAACGTTAAATGATGTCATATGAGATTAAAAATCCTCTTTTTTTGCGTCACGTCTTTTAAATATTGGATTTGATATTAAGTTTTCGCATAATTCTATAAATGTGTCGATAAAATAAAAGCTTAGAAGGAAACCTCTCAGTACACTTTTCCACTTTTATGCTTCTATAAAATTTGGCTATTTTCCGACCGTAATAAAAATGCAGTTAAGCGAGAATAATCGTTATACGGGGTTCTTTTTAAAATAAACTGAAGCGTTCACGAATTTAAATACCAATAACAGCTTCAATTAGAATATATAATTAATCCTTATTCGAGGAGCTCAACTAAAAATCCAAGACCCCGCACTTTATTTCCCATTTAAAAAATATTAAAAAATACCTTATTCAACATCGATTAAAGCTACAACGGAGACTGTGATCAAATGTCAAACATTCTGTGTCATATCCAGCTAATCATAATAAGACTTCCTTAATCGTTTTTATTCCATATGGCAAACTTGGTGGTCAGAAATGTTACTATTCTAGTATTAAAATTCTTCATTACGGAACAAAATTCCACTTCTTTCTATGTAAATGGTGTCAAATTAATGTACATATTTTGGGATTTTATTGCAATTTCATATTTTCTCTTACTTTTGGTCCGTAATGAAGAATTTTAGTGATAGATCTGTTGATTTTTTCGTAACCTCATTTTTCAGGAATCTCAACTCTGATAGCACAAACTGCTTAAATAAAGCAGAAAACACATTAATTAATGTAAACAATTTCAATTTTAACACCCAATGTATTACGAATGGCAGATCGGTGTATTTCGATTGTCCATCATTCTCAAAATAAGATTTTTAAAAGGTTTATTAAAAATCTATTTAAATTTTAAATAACCATTGGATCTATTTGAAATTTAACCTAGCATGGGATCAGCCCACTGAGGCTTTTCTTGGTCCTCCAATCTTCTTAGTAAAGTGAGAAGAACAAACATTCATGCCTACAGCGGGATTCGAACATACGACCCGCTGGTCCGGATAGCAACAAGGCCTGCGACTTAGCGCTCTCGGACACTAGGTCGGCTTATTATAACTCCAAATCCAGTTATCATTAAAATAATTTCTTATTGAATTTTGTGATATTTTTTAAAACTGAATTTTCTATTTTTTGTCTTTCGTAAGATTGTTGATTAACGTGTTTATTAAAAAGAAAATGTTAAATTATCATGTCAAATAAAGACGTTTGTGGACATGAAGAATATTTTTTGAAAATATTCTGAATTTTAAGACTGTCTTTCATATTTTACATTCCTTAAATTTTATTTTTTGACTATGTAAAAGTAAATAATTTTTTTTTCAATTTTTCAAAAAATGCACTTCATTTCAGCTTCAAAATACAGGATGTACACAAATGAGTGCCCCGGTTTCATGATTTTATTGTAGGTGTATTCAAATACATAGGGCAACTCGTCAAGTTTTTTTTGAAAAATGTCCGGCAGATCTAAGTTTCAGTTTGCGGTCGCTAGATGGCTACAGCTGCAGAATTGATGTAAAGCACTGTATAAAGAAAGTATGGACATTTCGTGCCAGGCAGCCATTTTGATGCCTATTTCGATACGATGATTGCCTCTGTTTTTCAGTAAATTCAAACTTGCAGATTGAACAATTCCTTTTTGATAAAAGTTAGAGAGGAATGTGCCTCTGATGTTTGAATTTGTTGCAAAGAAGAGGCATTCATAGAATCGAAATAGGTGTCAAAATGGCTGCCTGGCCCGAAATGTCCATACTTTCTGTATACAGTGCTTTAAATTGATGGAGGAGCTGTGTCGGAAATGATGATCAAGAAAGTTGACAGGGCCTCCACGCTCCCCTGACTTAACCCCTTGTGACTTGTTTGTATGGGGGTATTTGATGGACTTTACAACCCTTGAAAAAAAAGTATGGAATATTTTTCATTTTCACATTTGCATCTCACTAAAATTACTAATAATAAATAACGAAGCGAAATTGTGCAATTCCCTTTTAGCTATACGCTTGCTCAATATATTTACAACTACATTGCTAATCCTATGTACAAAATTTGTTACAGAAATATGCTATCTCGAACGAGTACGTGTCTGGAAAAAAATATGGAATAGTCCAAAAGAGTGGAAAAAAAATATGGAATAATTACGATTAACCAATGTGCAACAGTATGCAAATGATATGTAAATCATAGTAGGTTAATCAAGTGATATAAGTAAAATATAAAAGATAATTTTGTAGTATTAATTTTATTTTCTGGTGCTAAAATGGCTAAGACACCTGAACTCAGTACTGCAGACAAAATATTAATTGTGAAGTTGAAAACTGAGGGTCGCACTCAACAATCCATAGCGAAAACAATCCAATGCTCCCAAGGAACGGTGTCAAACGTTTTGGCTAAACAAGCCAAAACTGGAAGCACTGTTAACAAGAAAAGATGTGGAAGACCCTGTGCAACATCCAACCGAGATGATAGACAGTTGGTGAAAATCGTCAAGAGGCAACGTTTTTCATCATCCAGTGAGATCAACAATGCATGGAAACAAACGGGTGTCAATGTCAGAGATCGAACTGTACTATCTCGATTGAAGGAGAGGGGCTACAGATGGTGCAAGGTGTCCACCAAGCCACACATGACAGAGAAGAATAAGAGAGATCGAATGAAATGGACGAAACAGATCAAAGAATGGACAGATTTAGTCTGGAAAAAAAGTTATGTTCACAGACGAGTCGCCAGTGTGCCTTGGTTATGGAGACAGCGATGAAAAATCCGTTTTCAGACGACCGGAAGAAAAGTTTCATCCTGACTGTCTCCAATCTTAAACCAAATTCCCCAAGGGTGTTTTGGTATGGGGAAGTATCACTCACATGGGTGTGGGTAATCTTGCCATCCTTACAAGTAACATTTGCTTTGAAGACGGCTGAAGAACATTACGGCGACGATGACTTCATCTATCAAGATGATAATGCATCTTGTCATCGGTCCCGCAAAGTTCACGAATGGTTTGCAGAAAGAGGAATAGAACATTTACCGTGGCCAACAAACAGCCCAGATGTCAATCCAATCGAAAATGTTTGGGCAATTCTGAAGAAAAATGTTGGAAAGGAGAAACCAACAAATATAGCAGAATTGGAGTCAGCCATCGTAAGATGCTGGAAGAAGATTGACGCCCACACATATAAACGATTGGTGCTATCAATGCCGAAAAGATTACAAGCGGTTATGAAGGCAAAAGGAGTTCCAATAAATATTAGCACCCATCATTCCATACTTTTTTCCTATGTTTGACAATATTCCATATTTTTTTCCAGACATGTACTCGTTCAAAATAGCATCTCTTTGTAACTAATCAGCCAAATGGACTATCATAAAAACTATAACTGCAAATACAGTTAGTAATAGTGTAATTAAAAGGAAATTCCGAAATTCAGCATTGTTGTTTTGTTATTATTAATTTTAGTGAGATACAACTGTGAGAATGAAAAATATTCCATACTTTTTTCCGAGGGTTGTAGTGCCCGGCACGAAAGAAAAAGGAAACTGGCGCATGTGGAAATGAATAAAACTCGTTCAACCAATCAGAAACGGACAGTAATCAGGGCATTACTTACTACTGATGCCAGGAATAAGTAATATCTCGTTTCCAGTCCGTTTCTGATTGGTTGAACGAGTTTTATTCATTTACATGCGCCAGTTTCCTTTTTCTTTCGTGCCGGGCACTTAAGTGTTTGTGCTGCTATTACGGGCTGATTTGCCATTACCTGGCTTGTATCACCGATCTTTTGCTCAAATTGACAGAGACGTGCTTCATTGATTACAGATTTTATATCTGTAGAGTCACTAAAGGAGGCACCTGGCGAAAATATACCTGGCGAAAATATACCTGGCGAGTTGCTCTATTTACTTGTAAAGTTTCGTGATCTGTTAAATAATACGCCCACAATGAAATCATGAATCCTGGGCAATCAATTGGGTACATCCTATATATTGAATATCATAGATATAGAGGAGAAAATGTTCAAAATAAATATCAGTGCATTGTAAACTAGTTTTACAGTCATAATTTGTGGTCAGTAAGATATATGAAAACTAGGAAAATGAAAAAAAAAATTCTGCTGAGACTAATAACTTTCACAGCTCAGTCGTATTATCGTAGCTTAAATTTCGTTAATTTCTGAATCTCTCAAGACTAAGTTGTAAATATAGAAATTTCCTTAAAATTTTTAAATTACTCAAGAACTCCAATTGAAACTTACCCGCGTTTCATGTTTAATTTTATTTTACTAGCAACTTTTAAAACAATACCAGGAAAACTCTGCGTTGCCCCAATTCTCATGCCATTAGGTTTCTCTGCACTGCCTCAAAGTCGTCCATGAAAGCCGCCTCCCCACTTTCAAGTAGTCTCAGAAATTACTCGTAGTGGATTTTGAAATTATTTAAAGAGGTGAGGCATAATCACATTCACTCAATGGATAAATGCGATTAGGTATTTAGTCATATCTTCCTATTTTATGCCCTTTGTGTTTCTTTTTTTTTAATAAATGGAAATTTTCGTTTTTATATTGTGTGTGAAAAGTATTTTTATTCAAGTGTAATAGAATATAGTTTATTTTATTATTAGCTATCTCTTGAGAAAAATAACCCACAAAACACTAAAACAATTTGGTTCCGTTCCATTTATATCTGCCTCCATCGATGAAAAGGACACACACTAACGTATTATAACCTCTTTTATTTTTTTTTTAGAAGTTTGCTTCATTATTTGTTTTATATATTGTGGAAAAGATGATCGTTAACCTCTTCTTGTTCTCGTCTTGCATCCCTATATTCTGTTTCTTCTTGGCGTCTTAATGATACTCTTCTCTTCTTCTTCTCTGCTTCTTCATTAGTTTCATTTTGTAATGTTCTTAGGTTTCTTTTTTCGATCAGCTTTCCTCTTTTTTTCTCCTTCTTGCGGGTTAATTTGAGATCCATTTAAGCTTCTCGCGGGGCCAAAAGTAGGTTTTGACTTATTCTGCACAAATACGAATAGTTAGACTGTTGGCTGTCTTTGCAGCTCCTTCTGATACATGATCCTGAAATTTTAGGACACTTTAATGGCTCTCAAATTCTAAAATTACGTTTGAAAGTAATTATAATAGCGCTCCAGAAAATAAAGTTGAAACATGCATCAAGCTAATAAAAATTAAAGAATGAACTTTCACCAGCAACAGACCACGAAAATATGGACAATAAAACAAAGAATCAGAAGTCACGCTCTTCAACAAATTTATTAGCATTTATGAAGAAAAAACTCAGAAAAATGAAAAATTAGCGCTTTCATCCGACAGCTTAGTCGCGCAACACACATTTCGGTTGATATTTCCCAAAACAAAAAAAGACAAAAATATGAAATTATCACTGTAATTTAGTTTAACGTCTGTAATAACAACCATTTTCTGACAAGCACAGCTCTCCTCGACGACAGGTATTTGCAGCCTGATGTAGCATATCAGTGAGAATGGATGCTGCGGATGTTGTCCTTTGAAGGCCTCGATTGCCTCTGGATTGCTTTCGTATACACGTTCTCTGAGAAATAAATCAGGGGATCGACGTGGCCACAGAACACTGATATCGCCCCATCACCAAACAGTGATTCAACGACTGCAAGCGATTTTCTTAAGGTGTGTGCAGTGGCGCCGTCTTGTTGAAAATATCCGAAATGGCAATCTTCGTCCATTAACTGCTCAAAAAATTCCTCAAAAATGGCAATGTAGACATCAGAGTTCACAGTGCTTTCAAAGAAAATGAGATCTATTATTCTGCGCCGTAAAATCACACACCAAATCTTTTACAGATTGCAATGACTTTTATCGTGCATCATTTGATGTAACAATAGCGCGAAATTCAAACATCTATCTTTATATTTGGATGGCTGAAAAATACAAGTAGACCAAGTCACATATTTGACACTCCCATTAATTTAAAAAAACAGGGAATTTCCAAAACAAGCTATTCTAATATGTAATTTTCTCAAAATATATTAAAAAACTTAAAACACATTAGAAAAGAAAAAGAATCTAAAGAAGAAAACAATTTGAACCACTTTAAGCAGGTTATATCACAATGCTGAGAATGCTAGCACTCAAATGAATTTAAAGTAAACCTACAAGTTAAGATGGAAACACTATTATATAAAATGAACGAGGTTGTCCTAACATAATTTCATGGTGCTTATTAAACGTCGAGGTCCGATTGACATGGCTACCTAGGACTTAACTCCATGTCCTTTTCAAAGATAGATTGCTTATTTGATTCTTTAGTCAACCAAACACAGTATATGCTTTTGTTTCTTACGTTTGGTTGGCCATGTCAGCCAGGATGCCCACATCCAAAACATGTAATATCCCTATGAAACTTATGAAATTCTTCTATTTTTCTTATCAATATGGTTCTTGTATGTTAGCTCAATAAAGAATAAATCAACTTTACTTCTGCACCAGATTATTTGAATATAACCGAAACTGGCCCAATGAATACATCACCGAAAAGTTTAACCATTGAATATTATCTATCACACATCGCTTACTTAAAGCTTATCCTTTTTATTCCATTGCAGTTCACGATTTCGAAGCCCTTCTCACCCCTTTTGATAATATCACTTTTCGATAAATTCTTAAAGTTCTTTCTGTTTTGTTAGCATGTGAAATTTTCGTGCTCTTTTATAAATTTAAAGCTCGATTTGAAATTTTTATATATGCTAAGCGATTATTAATATTTTTCCCCTTGAGCTTTAAATAAAATTAGATGTGACAGCAGAGTTTTACTTTGATTAAACGTAAGAACGGTTTTATGAACATAGTCCCCATATCGATGTAAATCATTTATCTACTTTAAGCACAAAATAAAATTTTTATCCTATTGCTCCGAATGTAAGATGATCCTCCATAAATAATTGAAAATAAAAAAGCGTTATTCATATACATGTACAAAATTCTTTATTGTCGTATAAACCACACTAATTAAATTAACAAAACATTTGATCTGGATAATTAATATACAGGGTGTATATTAAATGTTGGGCGCTACTTGGAGGATCATTTTCTAAGGAATAAATAAGACGAAAATGTTTTTGGAAGTTTTTTTAATAGACGGCATACTTTTTGGAAATAATTGAAGCATTTTTACCACCCTTATTTTCAAAATGAAAGTTTAGGTTTTTCACTTAGAAGAAACAATCATATTGGCAAAACAAATTCTGACGTCACAAATTGCTCAACGCAAATAAAACTCCATAGAGATGCAGGAAAAAATGAATCTATTAAAAAACTTTTTGTGGGGAAAAAAGTCCGAAATTGGAAAGAAAAAATTGCTAAAATGTGTTGTCATCAGGAACAAACCTGTATGCAAAATTTAAGAGCGAAAGGAAAAGCGGAAGTTAATATAATAATAATAATAATAATAATAATAATAATAATAATAATAATAATCTATATACAGGGTGGTCCATAAGTCTGTTCCCCCCTTTTATTTTTTGAACCGAAGCAGATATGTCAATTTTGATGAATCCAATGAATAGGAAGTTGTGGGTGGCCTATTCATCATCCATGGTGCACTTTTCATCATCCAAAATATGCAAATTAGGACACATTCAAAATTTATCTCATAAACCGTAAGGGATAGAGAAAAAAAACCAATTCAAACTTGTGCAGCATTAAAAAACAAACAAAACAAAAAAAATCATCCAAATCGGACCAACGGTTCCCAAAAAAAGTTAAAAAAAGTAAATAACCATCTCAAACTAAAAAAAGCCAATGGGCCAAACCAAAGCGAATCATGTTGGTAACACTCTAAAGGGTATGTTCCACATGATGCCCTTCAGCACCAATGCACAACTGAGTACGTAGTTTCAAAGATGCCATCACTCTTGTTGCCATATCAGATGTAATGGATTGGCAGGCAGTCTGAATTCTCTGTTGCAAATCCAGCATAGAAGTTGGCTGAGTGGCATAAACATTGTCCTTAAGGTAACCCCACAAAAAGAAGTCATTAGGGGAAAGATCTGGTGAGCGTGCAGGCCAATGAATTGGGCCACCCCGGCCGATCCACTGACCTGGAAATATTGCATCGAGATGATCACAATTAGCTGCCGCTGAATGGGCTGGAGCCCCATCATGTTGATACCATACCCTTCGAAGTGATGCTAAAGGAAGGTCATCTGCAAATTCTGCCACTACTACATTTATTATCATGTCTCTGTATCGTGCAGCTGTCAACGTCCCTTCGTAGAACAATGGACAAACCAATCCACCATTGATGATTCCGCACCAGACATTCACTCTCCAATTCACCTGGTGCACAGCTTCTCGTAACTATCTAGGGTTTTCTGTTGCCCAATAATGGAGATTGTGTTTATTAACCAGACCATGTCGAGAGAAGCTGGCTTCGTCTATCACAAGACCCAATTGAGAAAGCCTGGGTCATCGTCGATGCGATTTAGCAGCCAATTGCAGAACTCAAGACGAAAATCGTAGTCTGTTGGCTTCAATCCTTGGTGGCAGTGGACATGATAAGGGTGGAATCCATGCATATGAAGTAATCTTAATACTGATTGATGACTGCAGCCAGCTTCTTCAGCAACTGATCGAGTACTACAATGAGGATTAGCATAAACAGCAGCTAAAATGGCTGTGCTGGAGTCCTCTGATGTGACAGTTGTTGGTCTACCTTGCCGGGTCTGATGACTGACACTTCCTGTTTGCTGAAATCGTTGAACAACCTGGCGAATTGTCTTAGAAGTTTGAACTCTAGCATTGGGATATCTAACTTGGTATTCCCTGGCTGCACCTTTGTAATTAAGTGCAAATCCAAAACATAAAACCATAACAACCATTTCTTCTCTACTGTATTCTGCCATTTTTCAAACCTGATTGGCAGATTCTTCCCCACTCATCAAAAAGCTTCAGCATTTAAAGGGCTAGTGGA
>JAHWFO010045957.1:0-12657 GCA_023313115.1 Rhysida immarginata | reverse complement strand
CACGAGTGGTCAGCAGGAAAAACGCCAAGTCACAGGATACCAACCGACAGCCATCATCAGTCAAGACGGACCTATCGAATTCTATGTACCTGGATTAGTGGATTTTTACGTAGATCTCGACCAAACTACACTGAGTTTAGAAGTCGTTATCAGTAAAGGTGACGGGCTACTACCATCTGATGATAAAACAGGTCCTGTAAACCTTTTCTTACACTCGTTATTCTCTCAAGTGGACTGTTACCTGAGGGATACATTAGTCAGTCACAGCAATAACTTATACACATACAGAGCTTATTTTGAAACTCTTTTAAACTATGGTCGTGCCTCTAAACAAACACAACTTATAACATCATGTTATTACAAAGACACAAGTGGAAAAATGGATAATGTTGATGATACAAACAATGGACATATGCTACGCAAAAAGCTCGCTCAAAACAGTGTTTATTACTTGGAGGGTTCTCTCCATTTAGACATACTCCGACAGAGTCGGTTGCTGATAAACTCTCTGGATTTTCGACTGAGATTTTACAGAAGTAAAACAAACTTTGCACTGATGTCTGACGAGGTTAACGCTAATCATCAGATCACAATTCGAAAAGCGACACTGAACGTCGAGAGAGTTACAGTTAACACGGCAACGTTATTAGCGCATGCAAAGACTCTACAAACCACTAATGCGCTTTATCCTATCGGCTGAGTCGAAATGAGATCGTCATACAGAACTTAATTACGGGACAGATTCCGACCAACTTGATTTTCGCGTTTACAACGAGTGAAGCACAGAATGGCTCTTTTACTTCAAACCCGTTCAACTTTCAACATTTCAATCTATCTTTCTTCTCACTGTCATTAGATACTCAATCAATGCCGCTTCGCCCTTTGAAACCAAATTTTGAGTCGGGGTCTTACTTGAGAGAGTTTGTTCACTCCATGAAAGTACTTGGGCTTTGGAAAGAAGACAGAGATGTTGATGTCACTCAGTTTGATTACGCCGCTGGTTACACATTCTTTGCCTTTGACCTTTCAGGGGACAGGAATTATTATACAGATAGATACAATCTTATACGCAAAGGCACGCTAAGTGTTGAAGTTCAGTTCTCTGAAGCTTTACCAGACTCTGTGAACCTGATTTCCTATTGCCAGTATCAAAATCTCCTGGAAATAAATAAAGACAGAAACGTAAACTTTGATTTCACACATTAGGTTCAATGGACACACAACAGCTATAGAGTGCGCTCGAGTGTGACCCCTTCACTAGTCCTCTGGCACGAGGTGTTTTCCCCGCTGATTTGATAGCATTTCTCGTTCCTGTTTACCCTTCGTTACTAATTGCAAATATAGACGATGCTAGTAAACCTGGCACACACCGGGGTGGCTTTCTTTATACCCTCTGTCAAACAAGCATACATCTTCGATTCTTTCGGAATGTTTCCCCAAGAACAATTTCACCCGTTCATGACTACACACTCTGCAAAATGGATCTACAACACGAGAATTGTGCAACATCAGTCTTTTGACAGATGCGGTCATCACTGTTTGCTTTACCTGAAATTGGCAGCCAGAGGTCATTCTATGGCTGACATTGTGAACAACACTTATGCAAATGAACTGATACTAAACGATCTACTCGTGAAATGTGAATTCGTTCAAGATGGGTTTTGTAACAACACTTCGTTTAAGACATGTCAAAAGTCCAAATGGAACCAATGTTGTAGATCTTTAAATTATTCGGTTTAATCACTACATTTTTTAAAATTAATTTCTGTATTCATTTGTTCAAAATAAATTTTTTGATTTCCATTTGAATTTTTGTTTGTCTGTGTTTTTTCTTTTTTACATCTAATAATTCACACCACTACAGATTGTTCACGTATTTAATTGTGTTTTTATTCAATTTTTACAGTTTATAAAAATAAATTTTAAGACAGAATTACAAATTGAATTTTTTCATATTAATTTGTTATTGTGTGTAACCCAACCAGTCAGTGTCATGACGATTCGACGTACGTCATCGTTTCGCAAGGATGTTTGTTGCTCTCACGGTACGATATGCTGGGTTAACAATTAATTCAGGGACGTTGAGATGTAATACTGCTGGAAGTGTTCTCTCCCCGGAGATGGGTTCTTCAGTTCTGGTATAGGTGATAAGACGTTTTTTATTAAACGATTAATGTTTGAACCATGTATTGATTTTCCGACGACTGACACTGTCCCTTCTTTTGTCCATCGAATAAAATCAGTTCTCTTACGTAGTATCTCGCGGAGCTGATCCCGTTTCGAGATTTGCTGAACTGGTAAAGACGGCATGTTGGTCCCAAATTTGTTCTCAGGGGTTTCGCTACCCACGCCACCATTGTCATTCCAGTCGGGTTTTTCTTTTAAGTCTGCTGACGAATGAAATACAGATGAATAGACGAGTTGAGGTGGTGATGTATAAGGTTGTGTCTCGGGAAGGGATCGAGGTGATGGTAACGGACGTATTAACAACTACATCTGACGCGTTTGAGGGTCTGTTTGGGTTGAAAAACTCATTGGTTTCGTACTACCTTCGGGTCTCTTTCTTCTTAGATATTTTTGAAGGGTGTTTAAATAAACGTCCATTTTCTGATGTACATTCAAATTCGGGTTTTTTAAAATCTCGTTGATTTGCGAATCCAGTTGTTTATTACGTTTTTTTTCTTCATCATCATCATCAACACTGCTCTGTTCAGTGTCGGATTGTTCAGGCAGTGTACGCGGTGATACCATCTGCGCTTGGGTTTGAAGGAGTCTTTGATATGCGTGTAAAGGTAGTAATCCGTACTTTTGCATGCTTTCAACTAATAAATGTATTCAAAATTGGAGCAGCGATACTGCCCAACAAAAGGGGTAGCAGGAATCCATTACCACGTTGATTCAGATAAGCTTTGCTCTTAATGAAATTTTTTTATGAGCTAACCCTTTTATCTTCCTCAAATGCTGTCTAATGCGTGGTGTCCAAGGAACTTTATGATGCAGAATGTTATGACAGATCTCACACAACGCATTTACTTGATTAAGACTGGCATCCTGCATCAGCACTTTCCTATGACGGGGTGCTGAGTGTTTTAAGGTATCTAGAAAATGTCGATGTTTTACGAACAGCGGTATCATCGTTGTATCTACTCACTGGCTGCTCGTTTTAAAAATGATTGATGTCTGGTTTAAAACTTCGTTTTATCAGCATAGGTTACGATTGGTCTTTCATGAGGGAAGATCTTACTACGCAGTCTCAGAACATCATTACAGCTCTGAGTTAAATCGAGTAGCAAATAACTATGGGGTTCCTGCCTGGCGTCTTTAAAGGCTTCGATGAGTAAACGTCCATAACCTGTTTGCGATGTCAGTGTACGAATCTGTCCTACATCTCTCGGTGACTTTAGGAGAAAGATGAATTGCATGTTTAAACTTATCGTGCGGATGATTTTTGAATGGGCAAAGAGGTTCTACGTAATTAGCAACACGGAGAAATTGAAATGATGTCTGTAACACGTGTAGATTTTTTCAACAATTTCGTTATTTTTCACCTCATTTAATAAATCGTCTAAAATCAATAACGCCTGTTCGGGAATACGTTCTTGTATCAACTTTTCGTCGGGGACGCCTGCATGAAACGTAATGTTTGAGAGATTCAAGTTTTTAACAATCGGGGGTATTAAAGCACCATAGCAGTAAATTATTTCTCATCTCTATACTTTAACATTTGGGCTACTAAATTGACTTTCAACTTCCAGAGCTACCGGTAACAAGTGCCGAAAAACATTGTGTAAATTTAACAGATGCGTTTATCTCCATGACGGTGTGGATGATGATGAAAAGACAGACGACCGAAATTTTTCACTTGGTTTCTTTGCCGAAAGTTGAATGATGACCATCGGATTTTGACACAGTTTTTATTTAATGAAATTCATCACATACATTACTCAAGTACTACGAAATTATACGATGAGCGGTTGGACACGACGTGTTTTCAGGTAAGACGGTTTTTTGCAAAGTCAAAATTTATCAAGGTCTGGATTTTACGTTGACGAAATTTCTCGTGGGACGGTTTTTGATATGACGACACTGATTTGTATACAATTTTTGCACAGGTGAAATTTTCTCCGAGCGTGGTTTTCACCGTGATGGAAATTCTCTAAGGGTTGTTTTCGCTTGATCGTTTTCATCTTAAGTGAAAATTCAACCAAACAGATTTGTTCCTTAACACATTTTAAATACCACTCATGAACGTTTTATTTTGAGGATGGCTATACATTTGTGCATCAGTGCTGTTATCAGCGTAATAAAGTACTTCTTAAAAGGCCTCGTATCCGTTCATGCAATGTAGGGTAATCAACAACAATAATAAACATAGACTACAAAAACGCGTCAATGGTTCCTTGAAGTAGCACGGTTGAAGTACGCTCCATCACTTTCGTTAAAGTAAACGTCAAAGGCAAACGCTCGATAGTTTTATGATGTTATCTATTTAGCAATAACTTTGCGCACACGTGTTTATGGAACGGCTGTAGACTCTAAACTGAAAGAAATCGGTTATTGAGCTCGTAGGTCTTTCGTAGAGGAGAGACAAATGCACCAACCATCCGGCTGTGTGAATGCCTAGAGCGTGCCGTGCAACCCGAGGTCCCCAACGCCGGTTAAACGGGCATCCCATATGACGCCTCCAAATAATGACCAACGGGCGATCCGGACTGGACACCAGCCGGATCGACGACTATAGGTTTTTCAACCATCGAATCGTCGGTAACATGGCGGCCAGTGAGGGGTTTTGGAAAAAAAAAAACTCTCACTGAATGCCGCCATTGTGTTACCGACTTATTCGATAGTTATGAAAAACCTAGTGATTTCTAGTGCTGGCTGCAATGCTTGACGATCTCATTTCGGCTCGGCCAATAGGATAAAACGCATTAGTGGTTTGTAGAGTCTTTGCATGCGCTAATAACGTTACCGTGTTAACTTTAACTCTCTCAACGTTCAGTGTCGCTTTTCGAATTGTGATCTGATAATTATCGTAAACCTCGTCAGACATCAGTGCAAAGTTTGTTTTACTTCTGTAAAATCTCAGTCGAAAATCCAGAGAGTTTATCAGCAACCGACTCTGTCGGAGTATATCTAAATGGAGAGAACCCTCCAAATAATAAACACCGTTTTGAGCGAGCTTTTTTCGTGGCATAAGTCCATTGTTTGTAACATCAGCATTATCCATTTTTCCACTTGTGTCTTTGTAATAACCTGATGTTGAAAGTTGTGTTTGTTTAGAAGTACGACCATAGTTCAAAAGAGTTTCAAGATAAGTTCTGTATGGGTATAAGTTATTGCTGTGACTGACTAATGTATCCCTCAGGTAACAGTCCACTTGAGACAATAACAAGTGTAAGAAAAGGTTTACAGGACGTGTTTTATCATCAGATGGTAGTAGCCCGTCACCTTTACTGATAACGACTTCTAAACTCAGTGTAGTTTGGTCGAGATCTACGTAAAAATCCACTAATCCAGGTACATAGAATTCGATAGGTCCGTCTTGACTGATGATGGCTGTCGGTTGGTATCCTGTGACTTGGCGTTTTTCCTGCTGACCACTCATATGAGGAATAGAAAAAATGTCAAGATCGCTGTTGAGGCATTCGGTGCTCATCTGGTGTATCATTGAGGCCATGGTTTGGTAGGTATTAGGCAAAAACGATGCTAAAGGGCGTATGTTTAAAACAGAATTTGCGTTCCTTTTTGTTGACTTCTTTTTCGCTGTCTGCTTCTTCTGCCTCTTCCTTTGGGCTTTTTACGTCTTTGTTGAGCGTTGTGAACGGCCTTTTTGTCTGTGATGGGATGCCAGAAACGACTCCAAGCTGTTGCTTCTAGGTTTTTTTACAGACGAATGAGCAGGTGTTGAAGAAATTCGTCTTTTAGTGCTGCTTCTACCCCTCTGAACTCTGGCACCCATTTCCTGGAGGGCACTACCACCAGCCTCCTTCATTCGTGATGACAATAACTGTTTGAGATTTTGACCTTGTATCACATCATTAAAAACAGAAATACCACCTCTTAAGGCATGGCGACCAAGAATTTTACCCATAGATTTGAGTAACGGTGTAGCAAAACGAAACAGATTGGAAAATGCCCATCCGATACCATTACCTCTCTGAAAAACGGTCCCCCTAAACACGGGAAAGTCACTACCCTTCTGACTTAAATAGTAATGTGAAATGGCTTCTTGGTTAGGATTGTAGGGAACGTGCATCTTGAACTCAATTATGTGTACTGTTGAGGCGTGAGCAAAGAAATCGACTTCACTCTACGGAAGTTTCTTGCGAAAATGTAATTTCACAACTGTTTTTCCAGATATAAACGAGAGCAAATTACCGTGTTCTGAATGAACGGCAATTTCAATCGTGTCAATGACGTTTTTACTTAAGGGAAAGTAGTCAGGTGAATGAAAAGTGTGATAAATCACTTCTCGTCTTGCATGTGATACCAGAATGATTCTTAGGAGAGGTGCAAATGTGTTGCCCACAACTTGAGGTTGAATGATGTCTGTATACAGATAATAACCATGGTGCCTCTTGTAAGATCGATTGGTGTCGACCCTTCACCGATATCGAGTTCTGTATTACAGAGATCTGTCTGTAAACAAACCTACTCCGCTATTGTTATTTAATTAAATAAATAAACTGAAAAAAAATAATAATTCTCTTCGTCTGTCCAAAGCCAGGGATTATTGTGTGGTAAGATAGTACTCTTAAGGACAATATCTTTTGAACGGGAATAGGTAGCCAGCTGAAATTTTCACAGAGTCTGTGTTATTATGGCGGATAGCGGATTGTCTAACAAATAATAAAAAATGTGAAGGGTTGTGTTTTTTTTTTCTTTTTGTTTTTTTTTTTTGGTTGTTTGTTTTATTCTATACATACAAGCATCAAACTTGGCTTGATTGTAGTTCAAACTCTAAGGTATTACAACAAATAATGAAAAACTGGCCAAGTGTGATTGTAGTTCAAACATAAAATCTGTTTATCAGGTGATCTGTTAAGTTAATATTTGAAAACCTTTTCGTTCAAAGCGCTTTTTTTTATAAATTTCGACACTTAAACTAAAGATTTCCACTGGCTTCCTTACAGAAGAATTTAATCACAACGGCACGCTTGGACATATTTGTGACAGGATATAGTTCAGTGCATGACGTCGTTAGTCGACGGAAGTCACTTGATAGTTTTCACTGTTAACTTGTGATGCAACAGCTCTGGAAGCACCTTGTAAATTATAAAATGTAAACAGAATTTTTATTAAAGATTGCACGGCTAAAACAGATACACGGAGTTAGTCCGTTATGGAATTCATAAAAGTAAGTTACAATTTACATACAGATTTATATCTATATACAACTACCCTATCAAAAGTCATGGGACAACCCTAATTTGCATGAAAATGGGACATTCCTTTGCAATTTCACTTTTGGCATCTTCCCAGTACTACATAACAGAGTATGCTATTATGAGATGATGCTTGCGTGAATGCTGTAAGAATGCCTCAAAGAAAATAGCTTTCAGGCTTCCAAAGAGGTACAATTGTTGGGTGCCATCTCGCAGACAAAACTGTTAGAGAGATGTCAATCCTCCTAAACATCCCGATATCGACCGTTCACAACGCCATCCGAGCATGAAAAGAGAAAGGCACCACAAGTGTTCCGCCTAGGACTGGAAGAACCAAGATCATGTCGCCCAGAGACCAAAGGGCTCTTCGTAAAGTGGTTACTGCAGACCGTCACGCTTCGCTTGATGGACTGACAAGATCGTTCATAGAGTTGACGGGAACAACTGTAAGTACCCTGACTGTTCGCAGGGAACTGAATGCAATGGGTTTTTATGGCAGAGCGGCAGCTCACAAACCTCACATCAGCACCATCAACGCAGCGAGGAGATTGCAATGGTGCAAAGAGCGACGACATTGGATTCTGCATCAATGGCGAATGGTTGAATGGAGTGAGGAGTTCCGCTACACCACCTGGCAATCGGATGGACGGGTTTGGGTAAGGCAAACGCCCGGCGAACGGTAACTGCCAAGCTGTGTTGTGCCCATAGTGAAGTTCGGTGGAGGACCGGTGATGGTGTGGGGGTGCTTTTCATGGTATGGGTTGGGTGCAATCGTTTCTGTGGACGGACATCTAAACGCAGAGCAAACCAAGACATTCTGGACAACGCAGCACTTCCGCCTCTCTGGCAGCACTATGGCCGTTTTCAGTTTCAGCACGATAACGCACCTTGCCATAAAGCAAGGGCTGTAGGCACATGGTTTGATGAAAAGGGAGTTCGAAAACTTCAATGGCATGCACAGAGCCCCGATCTGAATCCCATCGAACATCTGTGGGACGTGTTGGAACGTCGATTGCGCGTATGTGCAGAACGCCCAAAATCCGTGACCGAACTGTCCTAGACACTTATGGCAGAATGGCGAAAACTACCTGTCGAAACGTATCAAAGGCTTGTGGTCAGTGCCTCAGAGAGTTTCTATTAAACTGGTGGTGTCCCATGACTTTTGATAGGGTAGTGTATATAAAACCAAAAATCTGTTTGTTTGTGTCTGTATAGCTTCAAGCGATCCTATTGGCTAATCGAAAACGAATTGTTTCGATTGTTACCACTGTATTATTGTTAAACTCAGGATGAGCAGAAGAATTTTAATTGTTGCAATATTTTTATTTCTATACTAAACTTTGGATAGCAAAGAGATTTTTTTTCTTCTTTAAAATGTAATATCCTTTCATTGAAAACATGGTTTTTACATTTGAAAAGTAATATCATGTATCTGAACATAAAATTATATGATGACTTTTCTGATTTTTAAAATGTAAATTATCAAATTTAAAAAAATATTTCCATTCAGTTATTATAAACTAATTATCTTAAACCATTATCATGGTCTTTTAATCCTCTGGTCTGTGCACTCGCGCGAACTCCATTTTTGGAATCAACAATGGGACTGCTGTTTTTACTGAAGATTCGATTTTCCCCTCTATTGCTTGAATTTGGCTACAGCCAAAACTTAATGTATATTAACGATCGTACAACCCAATGACGTATATTAAAGATAGACTCCGAATCCTATTGTTAACAGCGGCAAAAAGTGAAGCAAATTGAGCCATGATAGTTCTGGGCAGGAGTGAGCCGTGGAGTAATTAGCTGCCTGGCTGCTTTGTTTTTGAAGATTTTGGGCCTGAGGAATAATTAATTCATAACCATTCCTCAAAGTTAAACTGCGTGCAACTCTACAAACACAAGAAAAAGGATCAGGAATCATTTTTCACAAAAATAAATCAAATATACGTAACTAAAATGAAAATCGAAAATATATTTAACTGAAAGACAATCGAAACGAAATTGAAATTGAAACCATGACCGAAAAATTGTTTATAAAATATAATAAAATAATTCAAATACGAAGTATGACGAAAAGATAAACTTATCACTCCGTGATCGGCGTGTGAAAGAATTATTAATCAGCTACTCTCGTGGTTAACCCTGTGTTTTGCATCATCTTCACTCACTTTCGGCCATGACAGTTCTGGGCATGGAGCTTCCCAATTTGCTTCAAGTTACAACCAAAGAACGTAAAACAGGAAGAAGGGACCGTGGCGTCGGAGCCTTTGATCTTAATGTAACGCCTGCAAGACAGAGACAAATGAAAATAATAGACTCTTATTTTCATTTGTCTCTGCTGCAAGACGATCATACTTGTGGCGCCATCGCACGAGTAGCAGGTATCCTTAAGAAATATTACATTGCAATGAAAGCGAAATGTAACAATAAAAATTTATTTTCAGAATATTTATAGGAATTAAAAAGTAAATTTGGAATTTATTTTTATCTAAGCTGTAATAATAATGCAGCATATTTTCCAGGCGACAAAAAAAATATTATATATAATCTTTCGCGAGAAAATTTACATCAATTTGTTTTTTTTACACAAATATTTTTTCTTACACAAAGATGTAGTTCAGATATATGACAAGTAAATTTAAAATACGGTATATATTTGATTCTCAATTTTCGAATAAACATATTTATTTGTTTTATTTATTTTTTTGCTTTGGAGTAGTTTTTTTTGTATCCGAATCCGGATAATACAAAAAAATGAAGAAATTCATTCTCAAAACATTACACAATTTGAGATTTTTATTGTAAAAAGGAAAAAAAGGTAGAAAAAATATATTTTGATTTTTATGCTGTGATTTTGATTTAAATAATCTTCAGGACATTGAAAAAATAGAAGTCGATTTAAACTTGAGAATTTTTTTTTTTTTATTTTCCGTTAACAATGACCAGTTATCATTGGGTTCAAAACATTTAAAAGTAAAGTTTTAGAACCAGTGCTTCTATCTCCTAAACGGTTGGATCGATCGAAAAAGTACCAAAAATAAAAAATTTCTCAAATGTTGTATACAATCTGAAAATATCATTAAAATAGGGGTTCTTATTTAAGATATCAAAGTTGGCACCTCCTCCACCAACACCAAATATGTTGGCATAAATATGTTGGCATAAAGATTTGGTGGTGTTGCCTCCACCCACTGGGGGAGGGATGATTTTAGAACAGAAAGATTTCCCTATTACAAATAATATTTTTTGGTCTTGGAAAAGATTTCCGTACGATGCTTTATTTTTGAAACATTTCCATGTCTGCAATTTAATGGGCCACCCTGTATGAAACTTAAAAAAAAAAGTCATTATTATTATTATTGGAAAATGGGTATTTGAAGGATTTTTAAAAAGGATAATTAAAAAATAGCAGGGAGAAATATATACGACACAAATAACAAATAAAAAAGTATATTTGAATGAATTTTTTTTTTGTAATTTATTTTAGGTAATTTTATATATAAGTTTGCTATTATGTCATACATTCACTTAAATTTACAAATTATAAAAGTGAAATTATTATTAAAAATATCTAAAATTATTAGAACAAATAAAAATATTACAAATTTAAACTTCCTTTCGGTAATTCATTATTTCTTTGAATATATTAAATAATTGTATATAAAATTATATATTATTTATAATTTAATTTCATCTGTGTATTAACCTTTTATATTAAGTTTTTATGAAATTTAAAAAATTAACAATCATAAATTGTTAAAAAATTATCATTTATTATTTTAATAAATTAATACAATATTATGTACAAATATTGCACAGTTTATTCTAAGCAAATATGTATTAATTATTTTATTTCAAATGTCTTATGATGAAGTTATCCAGTGAGCAATATGAAAATTAAAAAGCACAATAAAATGATTTTTAATACATATTTTATTTTGTCCAGGTTAAACGAGAATTTTTTACAATAAGAGGTTGAATACCAAACAATTTAAATATGATTTTATCACAATTTTTAAAAAATTTGTTTAATTGTAAAAAATTATCAAAATATAACTTTTATCATTGAGAATGCATGAAGGAATTTATTGATACCTGCTACCCGTTAGAGTCGCCACTGATTTATGACGCGTTACATGTTTTCCCCCGAACGGTCACTTCTTTCTGTTTTACGTTCTTTGTTACAACAATAGGATTCGGAGTCTATCTTTAATATACGTCATTGGTACAACCCAGAGATCCTTAATACTAACGAGATATGACATTAACCGTGACCACCGAGAGAGAAGGCCTCTGCGATGAAGCGTAATACATTGTTACATCATCATAGATAGTGCATTGTTATTCGTATTTCAACCAATAATAAGCCCTGAATTAGCACTATCTATGATGATGTAACAATGTAATAAATTTCAATGCGGAGGCCTTCTCTCTCGGTGGTCACGCATTAACACATTTTCCATTGTTGCCTTTGTAATTCCGTGATAGTAGGAAACGATATCTGAACGATACTTTTGCTTTTTCCTACTCCACTAGAGGGTAGATTATCGCAAGCGATAATCTGCGGCACCTACTCCTACGAGGGAGTTTTGCGCCATCCCATTAAATAACGACTGCTACGAGATGACAGTAGCAGTCGGGACCGACGGCTTAACGTGCCCTCCGAAGCACGGGGGGTTTCATGATGGAAAAGCTGCTGGGGATAAACGAACCAGAGGCTGTCACCAACTGCTGGAAAACCAGCTATGGTCAATCGGCAAATGGGTCAGACCAAAGTCCCCCCAACAGCCGCGCCCGAAATAGCTGTCCCGCCAGCGGTGGCCCTCAAGCCCAGGCCGTCACCCAACCAGCAGCTGGCCGCGCCTGAAGTTGCTGAACTCCATCGATTGGCAAGCCAACCGACGAGACAACCAGGCCACGGCCACCCCCTACTCCACTAGAGGGAGTAGTAGGAAAAAGCAAAAATACCGTTCAGATATCGTTTCCTGCGAGCATCGCGAGAAACTGACGTCATTATGTAACATGCATAAATGACGTCACTTCTTTCGCAATTTTATAGCTTAGTGACGTAAATTGCATTCATAAAACCTTTACTTTCAAATTTTGATGTATTTAATGTTGGCATTGAAATAAAGAATTGAATTAATAAAGAAAATATTAGAAATTTATTCGTATTATTTTTAGATTAAATAAGAAAGCCATCTGTCTTAGGAAATAAAATCGATATATTTAATACATAAATTAATAAATAACAATAGGAAATTAACAA
>JAHWFO010045937.1:1857378-1946186 GCA_023313115.1 Rhysida immarginata | reverse complement strand
ATGTGCAACGCCCTATTGATTTCCATGAAATCGTGGCTAGAGCGCAAGCGTGCATGTGTCCGGATATTTGTGATCATATAGTGTAACTCGTAACTGAAGGCTAGCCCTCGGCCTCTCCCAGACCGTGTAAATTTTTCATTGAAGATTGCGTGATAAATATGTGTGAAAATAGGCAATTGTAATTAAAATTGAAAGCTGTTGCTTAGCTGTAATATTTTTGTAAAATGAAATGATTCGAAATCTTTGCACGTTCAATGTTAATTTTAAAGTAGAATTGATATTGCAATATTTGGTTGCTTTGTAATTGGCTATGGTATACTTTGTATAAATGAGCCGTTATAATGGGTCTATTTTGTTTTAATTACATTGTTAAAATGCAAGTCTAGTAGTAATTGAAACTTTTTGTAGTGGCCGTATTGAGATATTGTAACATGGAGCAATTGATGGTCAATGGGAGATCCATTGCTAAGCTTGCATAGAATATGTTCAATTGAGACACCACATAGGTTGTGAGCCGTGTTGCATAGTCAGTTAACTTAAGTTTAGTGCACAGTAAGAATTTCCAATTCGAGACTTCTACCAGTTTTGGTTTATATTGAAGTCAAATCGGGTTCTTGACAGAACAAGGGAATCATTAGGTACATAAACAGTTGATAGGATTCATTAATAATTCAAAGGTGTAGACGTTAATGTGTCCCTCCTCGTGTTTATTATACACGGTCGGGACACATTAATATGCTAAATATTAATACTTTCATTTAATCCGTCTCAGTGCCCTTTGAGTCACTTTCATTTGATAGTTATAAGTATTTGCTTGCTTTAAATAAACTAGGTCTGTCTATATTCAAGAACGTGTCCTTATTCATCTGCGTGATATACAAAACTGATTTCATATACACATCCCTTAGTCCAACGCAACAAAGAACTCACATTACTATATGGTTGATATCCTATAGGTGAATCTACTCAGGTGGCGACTAGGTCTTACTAGGGTAACCCAGAAATTAATGCACCACAATTTTTTTTTCCGTCCCCAACAATGGGGTTTGCGAAACTTGAGATATGTATTCTTTGAAGTTTTCGGAGTGCGCACGCAAAGTTACCGTTTCTTCTGACAGATAGCATACATGCAGCAATGGAACAACATGGCATCTGTAAGTGATGTACGCTCCTACAATAAGCGTGTCGTCATTGAATTTCTGACTGCGGAGCAAGAAACGGTTGGAAACATTCACAAACGTTTATCTGCAGTTTATGGAGCATCCGCAGTCGACAGAAGTACGGTTAGTCGCTGGGCACAGACGGTGAGGCCATCAGAAAGCGGTTCGGCGGACCTCCAATATCACACCTTCCAGACCATCACACCTGACAAGGTGCAGCCTGCTGTTGCGCTCATTCGTCAGGACCGACACAGAACGACTCGGCAGTTGGCGCTGGAGCTGTCAATCAGCAAAGGAAGTGTGGGTGAAATCATCCGTGCTCTTGATTACGATGGATTCTGCGCTGTCTTACGGGGGAACACAAAGCTCTGAGAAAAAACTGCAACGTTTTGAAGCTGAGGGGGAAGCCTTCTTGTCCCGGATTGTGACAGCTGATGAAACCTGGGTGCAATATTTTGAGCCCGAAACAAATCGACAATCGATGGAATGGCGCCATCCGCACTCTCCACATGATCACTGTGTTGTGGGACTGTGATGGTGTCATACTCATTGATGTGATGCCGAGAGGCAGCACCGATAATTCAGAGGCATATGTGAACACATTAACCAAACTCAAGAAGCGCTTCCAGAGACTTGGACGCCATAACAACCCAGGTGATTCTTTGCTTCAACACGATAACGCTCGTCGGAACGCATC
This sequence comes from Rhysida immarginata, assembly GCA_023313115.1. NCBI lineage: Eukaryota > Metazoa > Arthropoda > Chilopoda > Scolopendromorpha > Scolopendridae > Rhysida > Rhysida immarginata. Next base: position 1,944,329 of record JAHWFO010045937.1, on the reverse strand, counting down.
TCGAAAGAGGGTTGAACAGTGTTACCCCATTCACTCTACAGCCCTGAACTAGCGCCCTCAGACTTACACTTGTTTGGGTCACTGAAGAATGTTGTTCGTGGAAGAGATTTTGAGGATGACGAAGAGGTGATTGGCACAGTGAAGACATGGCTGCCTGAACAGAACAAGGACTGCTACCGACAAGGCATACACGCCCTCGTGTCTCGCTGGAGATTATGTGGGAAAATAGAGAGTATAGAAGAAACATCATTCTTTCGTGTGTATAAGTTTCATTGTGTTCAATAAATAAAAAAATGTTGAAGAAAAAATTGTGGTGCATTACTTTCTGGGCTACCCTCGTAGTATGGGGAATCCATAACATGGACGACCTGGAATAATTAGAGGAGATTCTCAAATGATTAGAAATATTTCCTAAGACCTATTTTTAATATAAAGAATATTAGTTGTTGGTTGGTTGAAGATGCTCTGCTCTGTTGTGACAAGGGGGTGGGAAATGTCCTACTGTTGATGCCGCGAATCACAAAAGACAATGTGGCTTCGCAACATCGAACACAACCCAGCCCAATGTCATTAAAATTCATGACTGAATAAAACTACTCGTCAACAGCTATCATTAAATCTGATAAAACCATATCAAACATACCAAAATCTCCTGATCGTATAGTGAATATAAATATTAAAGAAAAATGCGTTGTGTGCGATAACCCCTTAAAGTTCGATAAAAAGTAAACAAATTATGATACCCCGCTACGAAGCTCCCACGCACTGTAATAATCCCAAAAGATACTAAGCAAACAAGTTTTAAAAGTAAATAACGAACTTTTATTCAAAGAATAAAATCAGAAAATCAATTTACGGATTAGATTGTTAGTATAAGAAAAGTTATATCAAAACAAAGTAGCAAAAGATTACAGCATTTCATTAACAAAAAAAATCTGAATCGTTGCTCATCACTCACCCCCCCCATAGTGTTCAATTTTGCATAGAGTTCACGTTTACTAAGTGAGTACAGGAAAAATGGAACAGACGCTTTAGCAGATATAGTTAGGAAGACAGTCTCATTCTCACAGAAATACCTGTTGTTCATTCGCTGTTAAGTCCACCACACATGATGCGATGCCGGAAGGGATTCTCGATGCCGCCGATGCTTTGCGAAGAGGCAATCAGACGATGTTCCAACCCTGACGCCGGTCGAGCAGAACGGCGTGCACAGTGTCATGTTCTGCACCCGTCGTCGGCCCTACCATTGTCGTGAAACTGGAGATTGGTTCCTTCTTATCCGGCCCAGGCGAGTGCCTCCGCCTGCCACCGAACACCCGAAGTCACCACCAGTGGAAGTCTCGTCCATCCGCTCTCGTCCCGCAGCAACTGCCGCCCGCTGGCTTCCCTCCGCCACGCTCGCTGGTCGACGCTCCAGGCCGCCTGTTGATCACGGCACTGCGATGCTTAGCACGGCTTTGGTCCACGCGACGGGATCGACCAAGGCTGGCCTTCCCGCGCGGGACGCAACGCAAACCTCGCTGGGTTTCACGGAGCACAAAAACAAAAGAAGAGAGTATCTGCTACATAATCGAAATCGTCCATTCCTTAAATAGAGTTTTGGTTCCACGAAGCACGTGATGAACAACGACCAATCAGCGCTCCCAACCCACGGTTTCACCGCTCGAGTGCAAAAGGAAACTCCCGCCAAGAAACGATCGTTGCCAAGGCAACGAGGAGAAAAAATGATGGAGAAAGCCTCCAACTCCCCCCCTCCACTCGAACGAGAAAACGAAAGTTAAGAAACGCCGACCGGAAGATGATGAAAAGAAAGCAAATACACAAAACCGAGACAACTTCATGATAGAAAAAGGAGACGAAATAAATTGAATTATAATTCTAGATCAATTATTGATAAATTTAAGATAAAAGACTATCATGAAGTTGCTCAAAATACACAAGAAAGGCTTAAGCCTAAGATTACAAAAAGCGAGTACCAGGCTGGTGAATAAAGAGAACAACGAGTACAAATGAGAATGAATACATTTGCACTCGTGTGACATCAACTATGTCACACTGTCTTGCAGATAAAATATCGGCCAATGCTGGATCTCTGTCCGTCAGAGTGGATAGAAGCTTCGGCCGCCTGGGGGGCAGGTCAACACCCACTTCCTCTAAATCCATTTTCTGAATTACAAATAGTCGCTGCTCGCTCATAGGCTTTGGTTTGATTGATTTGTTTGGTATTAACGCCCTTTTCAACTGTTATGGTAATTTCAGGACCCAAATAGCTGACACACTTGATGTTGTTTAATGACAGAGCCTATGTTTGCCCTCAGCCATTTCGCATGCCTGAATGTAGAATTATGATAGAGGTTTGAAGAATGCTACATCCAGTGGTTGAAGGCGATGTGTTGTATATCAACAGGTCGTTACATGGGTAGGAGACTTATTGAGAGACACCCAAGCTTGTTTTAAAACTAATAAGATGGTAAATAGTAAAGTCGAAAAGCTATACGACTTAACCTTATTTTAGAGCAGAATTAACAATGGCCCATAATTTTTCACATGCAACGCAGCAACGATTTTCACGTGGCTCTCACGCAGTTGTTTTTTCTTCAAGAAGCTGCGCATGCGTAATATAATATCTACGGCCGAATTAGTTACAAATACTGCTAATGAATGTCAGTATACTGTATGTTTTTCATTTTTTGCTGAAGAGCAGTGGAACAATTTAGGAAGTGGTACAATATAGGCAACCTTCCCCTGTGCCCTGTTTTCTTTTGCTTCTGAAAATGATATTCTTCCTAAAACGTGAGGACAATAATAAAGTGTACCATAGTGCATTTTCAGAACTGTTTCTTCTTTCATTAATTCCAACTGTAAAAATTGATCATGAGGCTGATGTTAAATTTTACTCATGCTGTTCAGTATTTAATTTTAATGTGCCAATATTTAAAATATTATGCATCGTTTACAATGTGAATTTATATTTGATAGTGCTTTGGTCTAATCAATGCGCTTTTGAAAATATGATTTTGAAGCCACGTTACCCTGATCGCTGGAAATTGAAGATATAAGACAAGCCGTGCTGGTAAGTGCAAACGTATAATTTAAAGTATTCTCATTAAATTTCTGGTTTGAGATCCTTGTATATACACTACTGGACCGAGAAAGTGAAACACCCGGTATGAGATATGGAAACCTTATGAAAACTATGTAAAAAAAGTAGTGATCTAAATCAGGCACCCACACTTGATATACAGGTTCTACACATGAGAAGCTTCTGCAGACCCTTACTGAACATGGCCGAGTTCAATAAGCTGGCAGTAATTCGATAATGGCTTGTGTCATACACGTGGCGTTTGGTGTCCTGAGATACGTTCGGCGATTCTTCTTCCAACTACACCCGGAGTTCAGCAAGTCGCGGATGAGGGAGACGATACCTGCTCAGATTGTCTCACATTTGCTTTACTGGCGAAAAATGGTCACCTCAGAGGCTTATAGTAGGGTCTCAGTACCACGTATAGCGTTTTTAACAATAGCTGCGCTCTATGGGCGAGCGCTGTTCTGCTGCTGGATGACATTTAGTATGCGTTGGGGAAATGCCAAATATTGAGCTGAAGGATTTTCCAAACATTGTGGTGGGCTGTCATCGTCCTCTGCACAAACATCAAGCAGGTTCTGGATTCGTATCTAATGGTATTCCCCAAAATGAGCCGACACCATGTCATAATGCGTCCACCATTGCGCCACCATTCCTGCATCCAGTTCTCACGTTCTCTTCATCTCAGAAGACGTCGTGACGGTTCGGTGTCACTGTCCATCTGAGCAGAGGACATCGTGCCCGTAGTCCACTATCATTGAGACATCTCCGGATAGTACTGTTGGACACTGCTCTTACTAGAAACGGCTCCCCACATTTTAATGTCCTCACAGTCTGTTTGCGATGCTGGCTGCCAGAACCTTCTCTTCTTAATGTATACAGGGTGTCCGGAAATAAATGGTAAATATTCAAACACGTGAGAGAACATGTATAAAGAAGCATTTTTATTCCTATGAACATGGTGTCGCAAGCCAACCCCCACAGAGATACAGGGGGATTAAAATATGTTGCGCTGCTTGATTGTTGGCGTCCCGCGAGCGACTAGGCAATGTGGTGCAGCCCACATTGGAGCCTACAGACCTGTCCGAAGGTGTTGATGTAATGGAATAAAATCAAGTCACATCACACAACATTAAACTACGTAGAAATACGTAAACAAATAAGACACCCTACAAACGCTGTAGGCTCTTAAGGTAACATCTTGAGGTAGACTATAAGCAATGCACATCAAGGCGTACATCCAAGCTGTGGGTAAAAACAAATGTGAACAAAACAGACGCCACACAAATGTCTATTGCGTATCAAGACTCACAGCAGGTGTTCAAAGGTCCGGCCATGTGTTTGCACGCACAGGTTACAGCGCCGTAGTAGCGACTCCCGTGCATGATGTAGTACATTCGTTTGTTCGCGGATTAGACCCGCCAGAAAGAGAAGGAAGCAGGAGAAGAAAGACCATTGGTGGATTCTATGCGCAGAATCGGCCCAGAATCCGCCAAAGGGAAATAAAAGGCGGGACAATTGGCATCTCTTGAACAGATGAGGGCTGCACCACATTGCCTACTCGCTCACGGGACGCCAACAATCAGGCAGCGCAGCATACTTTAATCCCCCTGTATCTCTGTGGGGGTTGGCTTGCGACACCATGTTCATAGGAATAAAAATGCTTCTTTATACATGTTCTCTCACGTGTATGAATATTTACCATTTATTTCCGGACACCCTGTATATCAATGTGTGATACATTGTGTCAGGCTATTCACTCCACCATTAACATTCGTCGAGCAGACTAGCCAGCTACATGTAAGCCCACTATTCAGCCTCTTTCGAATGGCTCGAAAATGATACCATTTATTTATTTATTTATTTATTTATTTATTTATTTATTTGTAATTTTGCAAGCAACAGGTTATGACAGACCAATAACAGCTTACAAGAATAAAAATTATAAGTAATCTACATATATATAAAAATGGATGTTTGTATATACGAGGGTTGTTCCGAAAGTAAGTTTCGTCATTTTTTTTCACACGGAAACTTTATTGCAAAAAAAAATACACCATGCCACCATGAACTATGCACCTTGCACTATTCTTCGACATAGTCGCCACCAACATTGAGACATTTGTCGTGGTGCAATCGGTTTGAAGAAAGACTAGCAACAGGCAGGCATGTCCGAGGCTTTCTGATCTTGTGTGAGCCTTGCTGCGTGTGGTTTTGCACTTTCGCCCAAGAGCACAACACTTTCACAACACTTTCGTCGAATGGCGGGCCTGAGTTTGGTGAGGGTGTCGCAGTAGGCGTCCCAGAACGCTGTTGCCATAATCTTTCCTGCGGAGGGTGACACTTTGATTTGTGAACTGGGGTGTTTGCCTCTTACCCCTGAACACCATGCGGCACGTCTTCAGTGGTGTCAAGCCAGAGCGACTTCGAGGGCAGAATGGAGGTCTGTGGTCTTCACGGATGAAAGCCGTTTCTGTCTGGGTCAGAGTGATGTTCGCACAAGTATTAGGAAAAGGAGGAGTGGGGAAGTCCTGTTACCGAGCTGTATCCGTCGTCGGCATACTGGTCCCACCCCTGGCATTATGGTATGGGGAGGGATTTCCTACGACAGCAGGACCCCGCTGGTGGTTATCCCAGTCACCATGACGGCAAATGTTTACATTCGGATGGTTGTTGAACCCATTGTGCTGCCATTCATGGCTGGTATGCCAGGGGGGCTGTTCCAACAGGATAACGCTCGACCCCACACTGCCGCTGCAACCCAACGTGCCCTTCAGGGTGTCCATATCCTACCATGGCCAGCACGATCACCAGATCTGTCGCCCATCGAGAACGTCTGGGACATGGTCGGATGCCGTGTCAGGGCTCTTCCACAACCAGCAACAACTGTCGCTGATCTGACCATCCACAACAGGCATGGAATGCCATACCACAAAATGACATTCGGCATCTGTACGACCGTATGTATGCACGTGTGCAGGCCTGCATAGACCAACGCGGCGACTACAGCGGGTACTAAAGTCCGTGCTTTTCACCATGTACAGGGTGGCGCTGGTGGCGCCCCCTATAAGTTATAACCTTGAAATTTGAATCAATTGAATAAATACCATAGCTGAATATACTGTCCAAATTTCATTCATCTAGCACAAATGTTGGGATTTTTTTTCCGCCAGTGTATATACAGGGTGTTTCATAATTGGTGTCTCATCTTTAGGTCCAAATAACGACTCAAGGGGACCAGATTGGGGGAAAATAAATATTGATTATTTGGTTTTAATGTCCCCTAATTCAGAATAAAAATATTTCGCGTCCCTGGGGGTGAAGGGGTAAATTGTGAAAATTTTAATTTTGTAGGGGTAGGGGTTAGACCCCATGTGTTATTTAGAAAGTTGTAGAGCATCATGTAAAATGTGGGTTTAGCCAAAAACCAGGTGAAAAAATCTCATCCCCTGCCCTTTATCGAGTGGATAAAGTGAAAGGTATGGCTAGCTAATGTAGACAAAAACAGAAAAACTCATTAGAAAAGCTCATTCAAATTTCATAATGTTTTTCCTGGGGGGGAAAGCCCGGTCGAGTTTATTAGCTTTTCAGGGTAACGACTCATTCATCCTCATTAATTTTCCAAATGTAGGCCCTACTGTTTTCTAGTAAGTCTGGTTTTTGTCCACATCGGCTAGCCATACCTTTCACTTTATCCACTCGATAAAGGGGGCAGGGCATGAGGTTTTTTCACCGGGTTTTTTGCTAAACCCACATTTTAGATGATGCTCTACAACTTTCTAAATAACACATGGGGTCTAACCCCTACCCCTATAAAATTTAAATTTTCAAAATTTACCCCTTCACCTCCAGGGACGCGAAATATTCTTATTCGGAATTAGTGGATATCAAAACCAAATAATCAATATTCATTTTCCCCCCACCTGTTCCCCTTGAGCCGTTATTTGGACCTAAAAACGGGACACCAATTATGAAAAACCCTGTATAAGAGTAATTAATAAGTACGTAAATGGTCAATTTTTTTCAGGGGTCCAGTAATGTCAAAGCTTCAATTGGCTTCACTTGGGCGGCGCTCTTAACAATAGGATTCGGAATCTATAAGGATCGTACAAATGAAAACGAAAATTTGTGTGGGAAAAAAAAAGACGACGTGTAGGGTGGTATGTTTTTGTTTTCAACAATTGTGAAACCCCATGTGCAAATTGAATAATAGATTGCAAGTGTTGCATCACGTGAGAAAGAACGATAGCTCGCGGATAAGAAAAGTATCTGCCTGAGAAATGGGTATTTTGGCATGAAATACCGTGACGTTATGCCCTAATCGTTCTTGTACCCCATAAGTTAATGGAATATAAAGATACCGGCCTACCGTATCTGTAGAAAAGGCGTTGAAGGATCAGTTTCTCGTCCTCGCTTGACCGGCGTCGTCCATTCGACGTACACGCTCGCTCAGAGGTAACAGGCTGCTTGATGACGTTACTCCCGCTTGCTCTCAGCGTTTCCTCACGCTTTAACGAGATTCCTCTGTAGGCCGTCTTGAAGGATTTCCTCGCTGAGGGCACGTTGACGCTCCCGCTTTCGCCGTCTCGTTGCTGACACCCCCGTCGTTCAACAATGCGCTCGCCGTCGTGTTTTCGTTCACGCGGTCGGAGAAAGCTTGTTCCCACGCTCGCTCATATTGTCGGAGTTCTTTTCCCATTCGTATTCTGTCGTCTATAGTAGCGGCCGGGTTTTACGTGCTTCCACCTTCGTCGCCATGTCGCTTTCTCTTCCTTCTCTCTCAGTCCATCACGTGATCCTCTCGGGATGACATCGTCAACGTACAGTCGGCAGCAAAAGTAGCTAGCCACCTTGCAGGGAAACATCCGCGTGGGGATTGCTATTGCCATTCAACAGCATTCCCATCACCCCCGTGCTGTCTACCGAAGTGTGTTAACCCAAAAGAAAAAAAATCACTCTTAATTTAATCGTTGAAATTAGAATGCAAAGATTAAACCTGGATGTGAAAAGTTGGTTTTTATTCAATTTCTTCAATATTTTCTATAATGGAGAGAATTAATGGGCCGATTTCTCAAGAAATGAAAGGGAGCATTGTAGCAATATGGAACACGGGTGGTTTTACTAAGCGGCAAATTGCTAGAAACTTAGGTAATTTCAGATGTTTATGTTATGATAGTCGCCACTATTAAGTAGTTGGATGTTTTATATAACCAGCAGAAACAATAACTCTTTTTTATATCTATTAATTGGTAACAGATTCTTTTATAAAAAAGACTGTAACATAAAGAAATGAAATTCATTAGTGGATACTTAATTATTTAATCGCCTGTTCATAAACGGCTGTCGTTCAAGTTCCTTCGTTATGTTGTATAAATATGCCTAATTTAAATTCAGCATGAGCATTCACAACCGCATCCAAGATTTCTGAGCGTAAAATCCGGATTACCAAAAAAGAAACAAAAATAATTCGGCGGACATCGCCTTTGACGTTTCAGTTTTTACACAGAATTATTGCAGATGTGTATGAGTTTTTCGTTATCTATTATCTCTGGACTTCATCACTCTACTGTTTCCTTGTGGATTCAAAGATGGGAAGAAGGAGACTTATCTAGGCGCCCAAAGAGTGGAAGACCAAGGACCACTGCTGCTGCTGAGGATGAGGCGATAGCTAATGAATCGTTGGCACAGCCACTAAACAATGCTGTTCAAATAAGAGAATCGTTGGCAATTGCGACAAGCACTGATACCATTCGTCGACGTTTGAGAGAAAATGGGCTTCATCATCATCTTCCAGCTGTAAAGGAAATGATAACGCAGCAACACCGAGAAACCTGTCTTGGATTTGCGTTGGAACATTTGCCAATGCACGCAGAAGAATGGAAAACGGTAATCTTCACGGATGAGAAAACTTTTAGTTCTGATTGCCATGGACAGTTGCACTGCTACAGACGTCGTGGCGAACGTTATAAGCCTTCCAATATAGCAAAAATTGCACGTAGCGGACACGCGACTGCCAATGTGTGGAGTTGGATGAGTGCAGCTGGTCCAGGAGAACTGGTGCTGATTGAGAACCGTTTCACTGCTGACGTCTACATAGACATTCTAGAAAACGTATTGCTACCAACTGTCCATTCTGTGTTTTCGCCTGAAGAAGAAATTATTATGGTTCAAGACAACAGTCCAATCCACACAAGTCGCAAAGTAAAACACTGGTTTGCTGAACACCCACAGATTCGTTTACTTCCTTGGCCTGCAAAAGCAGCAGACTTAAACCCTATTGAAAATTTATGGGGGTTAATGGTTCGTCACCTGGAGTGGGACAATCCTCGTGGTCGGAACAAAGTGACTGTTTTTGATCAAGCACAGCGCTTGTGGGAAAGTCTTCGTCATTCACCAGAAATTTGTGAAAACCTAGCTTTGTCAATGCCTGAACGACTTAGGAAAGTCGTGGAAGTAGGAGGTGAATGGATAAAGTATTAATCCACTCACAATGGATCTTTTCTTAGGTTGGAATCTTGTATTTATATGAACTTTGGCGCTTAGTGAAGTGTATAGCTCGTAACTGTTCACCGTTCAAAAATAAAAGTCAATTTTGTTTTTCTAAAATGAACACTGTATCCATACAAGATGTAATGGATTATTAAGTGGTAATGCGGAAAAAAATTTCAAGTTTTGACAATTACTATTGCAGTTTAAGCTAATTAAGTTTAATTAAGTTCATTCAACTAAAATTTTAATTGAATTAATTTGATTGAATTTGACTGAATTAATTTTAGTGATTTGTTAAATTAAAAAAAAAATAAAAATACATTAATTGAAAAATAGTAATAGATTTCTAATCCTCTTTTGTATTCGGCTTTTTTATTCTGTTGAATCCCGAAATTGTACTGAATATATTAAAATCGTGAAAAGTTAAGCACTCTTTGCTTATGGGTTGCTGCTATTTCCACCGATCATTAAAATTTTTCTTTTGGGTTAATGCACTTCGGTAGACAGCACAGGGGTGATGGGAATTGCATTAGCGTTCCCCACGCGGATGTTTCCCTGCACGGTGGCTAGCTACTTTTGCTGCTGACTGTACGTCTTTCCTCTCACGTCATCAGCTTTCACTTGCCTTGCTGATCGCTTACGTTGACGCGATCCACGTGACATACGACCCTTATACCCACAGCCCACTAGGGGTGCGTTCACTTATTCACTTGGAGTCACTCCGATTGACTCCCGTGACTCTGAGTCATTCGGATTCCGTTTCTTTATTTGCTCCGAGTCATTTGGTCTCCGTTTCTTTATTTGCTCGAAGTTAACTCCCTTGACCTCCAACATCAGGGTGCTCGGAGTCTTTCGGAGTCTGCTTCTTTATTCGCTTGGAGTGCGACTCGGGTTAACTCCTGCTTTCAAGCTGGAGTCATCGGAGTCAAAAAATTTAATGAGAAAGACGACGCAACAATGAAGAGTGCCAACAAAGGTGCGACTTCAACGATGATTAATTTTGTTAACATGAGATAACGTTTGCGAGCGCGCTTGTTAGGAGCCGTGGAGAAGACTTTATTTCTTCAAGCTGGCGCATACGTTATTTAACTATCAACATGGCCGCCTCTATCTTTCGAAAGTGCACGATCATAGCTTACCATAATTGGTTAGCCTTCCATTGTCGTAGGTTTGGCACGATACTAACAAAAATTTAGCTTAAATAGATCGAAAATTTGATTCAAGACAATTTCTTCAGCATAGTTATTAATTTTTATATGCTCAATCTCAGTTCCATCTTTACGCATGAGGCCACCTAGCCTCTGTGATAATAAATTAAAATTACAATTATGACCAGAACTTTGTTTTTATCAAAATAATAAAATATAAGTTATTGTTTATTCCTATTAATAAAAAATAACTTAATGTTAAAGTTTCCCTATAACCAAAAGTGCCATAGGCACTGCTCATGCTTTTCTGATGCCTCCGGAGGTTGCGAAGAGGGAGAAAAATATCTTGAATCGTTCACAAGCAGTGTTGCCAATTTAGCAGGGATGTGTCCAATTTAAAAGCTCATTTTCATTATTTTGTACATTATACATTAATTTACGAAGTAGTATAATATGTTTATTTATTAATGAATGATTCTATACTCATTTATAAATGGAGAAGATAAAATAACAAATAATAAGAATAAATAATAACAAGTTCACCAATGAATAATGATGAGAGTTTTTTGAAGAGAATTGAAGACTTGTAAATGAATGGTAGATGGTTCCTGTGCATTGTTTAATTTTTATTAAAAATGTCCAACAAAAGACAAGCGCATGAAAAAAAAAAGGCTAAATTGGCAATACTGCACACAAATGATTATAACGATCACAGTCTTCGATTGTTACGTCGTTATGTTGACTCTGAGCCACGACGCTAGTACTCTGATCACGTGATCACATTGACTCGGAGCATGACTCCGAACGAATAAGTGAACGCACCCTAGATAAAGGCCTGAGTGCTGTTTTCAAAATGGCGGTGCTTGCAGGCGGACTGTCTGTGTGAAATAAGATGGAATAGAAGAATTATTTCACAAAATTTGCTTTATTCTTCTAACGAAATCTAAATTTATGAACTTATTTAAATGGCTTTATGTTTCAATCAAAACAATGGCAGCATACGTGCAAATAAATATAGTTTCATTTTTTTCAAAGTAGGGCCATCTATGGAGGAAGAGAAAAAGCATCTTTTCTATAAAAAATTTCGAAACCATATATGATGGTTTTAGAAATCCGCAAAAATTAGTTCCACTAATAGATTAATTATTTTGGTTAGATTTTGTAAGAAAATTAAAGCAAATTTATGAAATAATTCTTTTATTTCAGCTTATTTCACACAGACAGTCCGCCTGCGAGTGCCGCCATTTTGAAAACAGCACTCAGGCCTTTATCTAGTGGGCTGTGCTGATACCTTTAATATACGTCACTGATCTGTCATATTCATTTTCTTGGACATTTATCACGCTGGAAGGCGAGAAAACGAAAAACGAGACAAACGAAATTGGTTCTTAAACGCTTCGTCTTTATAACCACAGAAAGGACGGCGATAATGGTCTATGGGCGTATTACAGCTTTTTGCAAATGCTAAAATACATTTATCAAAATTAAGAAAATACAACTGGCAGAAGTGAAAACGCATTTTGCAGAAATCAAGACGTATTTTGTAGAACTAAAAATGTATTTTTGGAAATAATTTTAAAAAATGCAGCTTGGGAAATCTAAATGCTTTTAACGAAATATAAATAATTGAAATGCAAATAAAGGTGTAACAGAGTTTATTTGCGAATGCTTTAATGGGATTTTTTAAAATTAAATAATGTTGCTTGTGAAATAAAGAATGTATTTTGTGACAGTTTAATAAGTTTTAAATAGTTAAGCTCATTATCACGTACGTACTTTACATTAATGAGCCATGCTTGTATCAAATATTCTACTCCAGGAGTGGGTATGTACAGAAATTTTAAAAGTAAAAATTAGGATATTTTTCAAATTGGTTTTGGAAATATTAATTTCAGTCTGGCACAAATTCTAAAAGCAACAATATACAAGTGGAAACAGTTTTCATTAATGGAATGAAAAGAAAAAATATTTAAATATAAGACTGTCATAATTTTTTTTATAGTTCAATTTATATCATAGTTTTCTCTAGGTATAGCGCAAACTTCAAATGGAAGTGGCGCTCGGACTACTCCAACATCATAAGCCAAGGTGACTTTCGTTCCTTCTGGTGGGAGGAAAATAAAACGTTGCAGCATGAGTGTGAAGTAAAGGAAGATCTCCATTTTGGCAAGACCCTCTCCGGCACAAGCTCGTTTACCTATAGAAATATAAAAACGTCTTAAAACGATGAGAACTTTATCATTTATTAGTGGCTACTTGATGAATTTCTTTAATAAAAAAATTACAATTTTCTATTTTCTAGGAGCAGAAGTTTGTTATAAATGAAATTAACTATTGCCCCAGTCTTTATCTACACAAGATTATACTGTAATAATTTCTTACTATGAAATACAGTGTGATCCAAAAGTCCCGCACATCGAAATAATTATAAAAACCAGACGACATTAAGTAAAACTATTTAATACTTTATTTCATCTATTATACTACTTCATCTTTAGTTCCTCCAGGGTGTGGCCTGTTGTTATAAACCTTATCTTTAAGATAACCCCACAAAAATCAGGGGGCTTGAAATCGGGAAAACAATATGAAAACTTTTTGCTCTTGGGAAAACATGTTCACAAAGTAGTACTGCATGCGTCGTTGCTCAATACACATCTCATTGGTGTCTACGTGTGTTGTTGTTAATATCCATAGTAGCCGATGAAACTTTTCAACTCTTTATTACACTATTTATACACAATCGAATTTGGATGTGCGCGACTTTTGGATCACCCTGAATAAATAACTTGCAACTATCTTTGGGTTTATGAATAGACTGTAAATTGCCTGCAAAAATTAAATTGATTCGATAACGTATGTCAAATAAAAAGTACTTAAGTTTACATTGTCAGATACAAAAGTCATTCGCTGAATTCAGCATTAGCGGTTGGTTAAGACGATTTTTTCGTACTTCAGAATCTTTCAGTAAATTAACCCCCTAATTATGATTAAATAAAATGACTGTACACATTCGCTTAAATGAATTGATTGTACAAACCTCAATTTCATAAAAGTTGGGACAGGGTGAAAACATGCGACACAGTGAAAATATTGATACACTGATGTACTCGTATTAATTCATTTTATTTCAAAAGAAGAGAGTTTATTGGGTAGGTATTAAACATTTAAGAACCAAAAAAATTAACTAATAGTAATAAATATTAGGTTTTTTGCAGAACTGGCAGTTGCAACACACTCCAAAATTACCATTGGGTGACATCTCCTTTCCTTCCTATCACGCTTTGTAGCCGTCGAAGCACAAATGATACCAAATTCTGTACTGTTGCAACGGGAGTTTGTTGCCATTTCTGCTGACGGAAGTTTTCAGCTGTTGAAACTGTTCGGGGTCGTCGTTGACGTAACTTCCTCTTAATAATTCGTTATATTTTCTCTATTGGGGACAAACCAGCAGGCAGGCCAATTTAACACCCGAATTCGTCTATTGTGTAGTCACTGTCCTGTAAAGCGAGTGGTGTGGGATTTAGCATTATCTTGTTGAAATAGAAAGGGACGGGTTCTAAAGACGTCGCCGAGAAGGTAACATGTATGTTCTTCTAAAATTCCAATATTTATTTATTTATTTATTTATTTGAAATTATAGCACCCCAGAGGGGTATTGGGTACAAGGAGCATAATTCGCAATTACAATTGACTGTTTTTTACATATTGGTTAAGTAACTTGTTAACATGGATCTTATGGTTACTACAGTTTGGCAGTTTACAGTTTAATATTGTTGCTCTTGTTTCATATGGAAGGAGGTTCCAATCCTCGATAGTGTTATAAGGAAAGGCCTTCTTTAGTGTTGACGGGAGGATATAGGGAGGTTCCAATTTAAATTTACCGGTTACTCGGGTGTTACAATTATTACTTATCCATTGAGAAGTAAAGTGTGCCGGGTGGTGAGGATCATACAAGGCCCTGTATAGTTCTTTGAACTTGGCCAATTGTATTAGACCAGGAAGAGTTAATATATCATTAGCTTTGCATGATGGGGTAACGGAGGTGTAGCGGGGAATTGAATAAGCCACTCGTAGTATTGAATTGTATGCAACCTTTATTCTCGTTAATAAGAATCGGGAGGCAGAGGACCATAAAATAATTGCATAATTTAGTTTAGAAATCACCAAAACTCTTTATTATTATGGTGATCTCTCTCCTATTCAAGGTCTTTTTTAGGCGCTTGACAAGATATCTAAGGCGGCTCAGTTGCATGACAAGATCTTCAATGCAGGGTTTAAAGGATAACTTGTTGTCAAATAATACGCCTAGGATTTTCTGGGCATCGGAATGCTTAGTGTTGCTGTTGGTGATTTTAAGTAAGCGGGTCTTTGATTCATTAAGTGTCATCCCATTGTTGGCATACCATTGCTTAAGCAAGGAGATATCATGATGGATGTTTTTAATGGCTTCACCAGGTGTTTCATATATGTATGCTTGTGCATTAACGGTGCGGTTGAAGGGGGCGGGGTTCTAGAAATTATTTTGCGCCTTTTACACAAGTTATATCTATACGCAGCCCGGGACAAACACAATCATCCATGCCCACGGCGGGATTCGAACCCACGGCCGGGCGGACTCGAGAACTAGAAAGCCTACGCCCTAGCACTCTCGGCCACCTGGCCGGCAACGGTGCCGTTGGAGATGTGCAAGTTTCCCAATCCATTGGCACTCATGCAGCCTCAGACCATTATTCATACAGCTGACCTAGAATGGTATGTTAACGATTGGGCGGAGTTTGCATCTTTGGGCAAAATGAAGTCACATATAATCATATTCACCCCAAAAACATGGACAGTACGTTGAAATAATCTTAGTAAATCAGAAATTGGTATATGACAAAGGCGATAGAAGGCCAACAAATTAATGTCAGTTTTATAAAGAGAACGCATGTGTTCCAATCCATCGCACGACTCCTTCTCATTAACCTGATAGGTCCAGTCGACAGAAATTAAGAGAACGACACCACCATCCCTGATATGCCTGTCTTGACGAACGACGTAATATTTAGGAAGTTGAAAATGTGAGGTTAAAGACGTTAACCACGTTTCCGTGATCACACAGATATCAGGTTTGAGAAAGGTCATCTAAATCATAATGTCATCGCTTTTATTAATAATCGAACGAGCATTCAAATACGTGATAATCAATGGCCGTATGTGTGTGATCCAATATTATCTTTATTATTATTATTGTGCACTCGCTCTAGGCCTCGCATTAAAATCCGGCACTACAAAAGCATCTGGTATCAATGTAGGATTTGGACCATTAAAGCTACGAACATTCAGGCCTTTTGGTCAGTCTACTGACGTAACTAGGTCCTTCCATGGCTCATTCTATGCTCGGACAAAGAGCATTCTACAATACGATTCAGCTTTTGTGGGCCATCTTCCACATTGTAGGACGTATAGGCCGTTATTCATTAACGATTTAGCCAGCTCGTGTGCAGTGACAGTCTCGTCGTCTTGTGACTACGCATGGGCAAATCCCAAACCATCCGTCTATTCGTGCGTGTGGAGGGAATAAGTCTTTTAGGAGAACAAAGATCCACAGGTTTTATTTTCTCCATCTGTAATGCAGAAATACTATTCAATTCAACTGTTTCATCTGTTACTCTTATTCGGCATTACAGTATTTGTAGCCTCCTCCAATATAGCGGACTCATCAGGGACATTAGTTACTCGGTCATTAACAACGGTATGATTTATAAGCGTCTCAACCTCTTGATTTTTTAGTTTACTTTTAACTCTAATAAAGAAATGTATACAACAATTGGTTTCAGATAAGCATAATCTTCAGTAATAAAAAATTATTTTCTTTAATGTCAATGTAAAAGCATAAGGAAATTTCACTACTTTCCTTCTATGATTTTGGTCGAAGCAAAAGAAAACGTGGCGCTGGCGCGAAGGTTGCTGAGAGTAGTGAGAGCGTGGAAAGTTGTAGAAAGAGAGAAAGAGAGAGAAATGAGTGGACTTTTGAAAGGTGAAGACGTGACCAAAGAACCTCTGACTGTGGACCTTTTGATGTTTCGGCCTGAGGACTCAGTAAAAGACGTGGCTGACAACAGTTGTGTGGCCTGCCTTCTCCGTACGTGCGTAAACATTAGTACTGTGGGGAAAATTGTGTTACGTCTCGGGAGAAACTGCGTTGAGTAATTTTGCGTCGGATTCTATAATTCCTAATGTTGTTGATTCACTAATTTTGCTACAAGAGGCCGAGGACCTCATCCTGAGCAACTTCTGGGGAAATTATCAGTTGACCTAGTCAGTGGTGCAAATCGCCGAGCCCAGCAGCCAGTGTAGCCTTTGTTTGGTCCTCATTAGCGGTTTGTCAAAAGACGGCAGCTTAATCTCGTTTCCAGAGACGTGGTTTCCCGCTACACCGTCGTGCAGCAAATTTATGGTGGTGATGCCCTGGGCGTTTCCTGCCTTAGTTCGAGAAGAACTGGGAGCCATCATAGTACTATAGTTAATTTTTCCAGTACTCAATTATTAAACGCAAAGTGTTGCTGCCTTCCCTAGCGGTATTGTAGCTGAGCGTCGTAGGCAAAGCTGGTTGCAGCAAGTTTGAAAGTACTTTAGTTTGGAAGTACACGTAATCTTTTTTTTTATACATTGTGTTTTTGAATTGAGTACAGATTTTTTGGGAGATGATAGAAGAGGTCCTTAGAAGTATTTTTTGTCATATGAACATGGGGTCCCGGCAGCTCCGTTTACTTCCAATACTGCATTGAACAATCAAATGACACCGGGACGCAGTGTGCGTTGGTAGGCCTAGATTATTTTATTTTTAACAATAAATAAAAATAATCTGTACTCAATTCAAAAACACCCTGTTTACTGTACCATTGAACTGTTGTTGCTTAATTATGTGTATGGCTGCCCATGCGGTTAAACAGAAGCAACTGAGATAATTATTTCACAGGAATCAAGAATAATTTCATTAATTTGTTAACTCCATAAAGTTAACATCCATTAATTACTTATGGAGTCATAGTACTCCAATATTCATTAAATACTTACCTCATTTTAGTTTACTTGTTTTCTCAAAACATTTTAAGTTCCCACGTTCTTTCATTATATTAATTTTTTTTCTGTTTAAGTACTAATTGCTTAAATAAAAACTTTTATATTAATTATGAATGTATAGACTGTGTCATTGTTAGTTGAGCACGCTTCCACAATTACTTATTACATGACAATATACAGTAACATATTCTCTATGGAGTAGTCTCTATGGAAAAGTAATGTAAAGCTGTTTCATTTGCATCACCTAATCTACTTAAACGTTCTTTCAAATGGGATTTTAGGATATTTCTGCTATTTACATCACGTAAAGAATTTAAATTGTATTTCTTAACATCCTAACTTTCATATGATTTTATATTATGACCAAAAATTCTTTACATAGTACATTACAATCTTTTCTTAGAAAGGTATGCTCTAACAATTGAAGGGATGAGAATGAGATAGTACGAAGCCACACTTTTAACAAATGTTATTTTGTAGGTGATTTCACGTTTACATACAAAAGGTAACTAAAATGTCTGTGCAGAAAGTGGAGATATCGAAAATCATTTACAGCCAATAAACAAGAGGGTTAGTTTCGCCTGTTAGTGAGATTGATCTCAAACGTGAAAATTAGGACACATGCAAATTCTATCTCTTCAATCATAAAGGATAGACAAAATTTTAACCTTCTAAACTTACTCGGTAACACATTTCGAATATTTTAATTTTTTTCAAAATCAAATAAATAGTTCTCTGCAAAATTGAAACTACATGATAAACTTTGTAGAATGCTATCATCTTCCTTTCCAATTGTTTTAAAAGCCACATTCGAGCTGCCAGACTCTGTTAAGATAGTAAAGTATACGGCACAGGAAATACTGTTATCATCATGGCCATGTGCTTCGGGATGGCACTGAAGAATGTCAAAACAAAAACAAAACAGCTTTCAGAATGTGTTGCTGAACATAGGAACTTTTTGACTAATTTCTTATGATTGAATAGATAGAAATTGCATGTGTTCTTATTTGTATTTTTGAGAACCTCACTGGACGTTCTGGCAGGCCACCTTCAACTTTCTATTTATTGGCTGCAACAGCTTTGGGATATATTCTGCAAATATTGAAGGTATGCAACAGACTTTTATTCACTCTATATAAGGCGAAGTTACTAAAGAATATTATAAGATCTTTATAGCACGCCAGAGAATTATGCACTGTTAATGTAAATTATTTATAATATTCATGTACTGAAAAATTTTCACTTCGTGACTGTAGATTATATCATTCTCACCCCTTCAATTATTAAGTACCGAAAGGTGCTTTATGCTATCAGTGTGGGGAAACGTGTCTGTCTGTCTGTCCGTCTGTCTGTAACTCAAACTCCTCCGAGGCTATGAAAGATTTTCAAAATCTGTTTACGTCAGTCGATGAATATGTTCATGGCACGAACCAGTTACAAATATTATCTAAATCGGTTCATTGGCACGTGCACAAATGCTACCTCTATTTTCACGCCTAGCAATTTTCAATGGGAAGATATGTTGAGTAGTATATCAAACAAATCGTAATGACGAGATAGAAGCGGATATAAATTACTATTTTCGCCAATTAATAAATATGGTTCCGGGAATGAACCATTTTGAAAATGGTTGAAATCGAAACAATGGCACGTGCTCTAATGGTACCTTTATGACACCCTCAAAAATTTTCAATGATAATATATAGCATGTATTAATATATCAAACGACTTGGAACGAGGTGTCATGAAGGACTATAACGTAAAATTAATGATAGTCCAAATTTGTTTCAAGGAACCTGGTTTAGTGACACCATTATGGTTCATCGGAACTTTCAATGCTAAAATATGATATGAAATATATCAAACGACTTGGAATGATGTGTCAAGAATGAATATAACGTAAAATTAACGATAGTCGAAATTGGTTTCAAGGAACCTGGTTTAGTGGAACCATTATGGTTCATTGGAACATTCAATGCTAAAATATGGCATGTAATATATCAAACAACTTGGAATGATGTGTCACGAATAAATATAACGTAAAATTGATAATAGTTGAAATTATTTCAAAGGTACGTGGTTTAATGGTATCACAATGGTCCATTAGAAACTTCCAATGTTAACATAGGACCGTTTCAAAATATAGTTCCGCGAATAGTTTAGTTTAACCTTTCGGTACTTGGTTATGTCATTTCTTAATGGTTTATTAAGTACCGAAAGGTGCTTTATGATATCAGTGTGGGGAAATGTGCCTGTCTGTCTGTCTGTAACTCTAACTCCTCCGAGGCTATGAAAGATTTTCCAAATCTGTTTACGTCAGTCGATGAACATGGTACATGGCACGAACCAGTCACAAATATTATCTCAATCGGTTCAATAGCACGTGCACAAATGGTACCTTCACGACCCCGCCTAGCAATTTTCAATGGTGAGATATATTAAGTAATATCTTAAACAAATCGTAATGATGAGATAGAAGCGGATATAAATTACTATTTTTAACAATTGATAAATATGGTTCAGGAGATGAACCGTTTCGAAAATGGTTGTAATCGAAACAATGGCACGTGCTTTAATGGTACCCATAGGACACCCTTAAAAATGGTCAATGATAAGATATGACATGTAATATATCAAACAAATTGGGATGATGTATCATGAATGAATATAATGTAAAATTATTGATAGGCGAAATTGGTTCAAAGACACCTGGTTTAGTGGAAACATTATGGTTCATTGAAACTTTCAATGCTAAAATATGCCATGTAATATATCAAACGACTTGGAATGAGGTGTCATGAATGAATATAACGTAAGATTAATGATAGTCGAGATTGGTTTCAAGGAACCTGGTTATTAAAACCATTATGGTTCATTGGAACTTTCAATGCTAAAATATGGCATGTAATATATCAAACGACTTGGAATGATGTGTCATGAATCATTATAACGTAAAATAAACGATAGTCGAAATTGGTTCAAAGGTACGTGGTTAATGGATGATTATGGTCCATTAGAATCTTACCAATATTAACATAGGGCGTTTTAAAATATGGTTCCGCAAATGGTTTAATGTAACCTTTCGGTACTTGGTTTTGTCATTCCTTAATGGTTTATTCTATTTACCTATTGAAAATGGAATCAAATATTCGCTTTTCATCAGCTGTCCTTTCTCATCAATGAAGCGTTCCGGATTAAAAACGTGAGGTTCAGTCCATAATTTTGGATCGTGATGTACACCCCAAAGATTGGCTAAGATTAAACTTCGTTTAGGAATTCTATTGCCGAGCAAATAAACGTCTTCTAAATTACTAGGAAAAAAGAATACATTGGTCTTAATAAAAGTAAATTGTAGATAAATATGATTACTATATAAATTATAAAAAAGCTTTTTAACTTTAACATTACAAATTTAAAAAAAGCTTCATTAATAAAAATGCAATCACTGATGATCCCTTTACAATTCACATCGGCGCACACATATCAGCAATCATGAAGGTGAATAATAATAAAATTTGTTGAACTCGGTTCAGCTTTACTTTTTTGGCAGTTAAAGCAGTTGTAACGATGCCTTCTCCCAAATTTGAGGTCCTTGGTGGCATGGCTTGACATGCTTCCAATTGACTTCTTGAGTGATATCGATTATAATTTACAATCACTCCCCGACTTACGATAGGGTTACGGACCGGTAAACCCATCGAAGTCGAAAAAATAAATAAAATAAAATAAATAAAGCCGAAATAAAATTTAAAAAATAAATAAAACATGATACAGGTGGAATTAAGTAGTTAGATGAATAAACTGATGGGATAATAATATAATATAATAGGTATTTATGCACAAAACGCTTCACGAGATATACAGAAACAGAGCGAACCATGCTGTGTGATCACTGCGATGCGTGATCGCCGATATCGCAAAGCTCAATTCGAACTTCTAGTGTTTTATTTTGTTTTTTCAGATTTTTTTTTTCGTCGTCTCACAAGGTATCATATCTCCGAAAAATCGGAACTTGAACGATCTTAAGTTGGGGGAGAGGTTGTTTATGCCATTATGTTTTCGAAGGAGGGGTATGATAACGTCCCCCTTTGGACCAGCTTTGGACCCTCTTCTGGAGTACGATAACGTCCGCCCGCACACGAGTCGCCACACCCCAGAGGCGTTGCAGCGCCTACAGTTCAAATATGAAAAATTGCAGTTCAAAAATGAAAGACTTTGCACATTGCGACTTCCACCACTTCCCAAAGAAGAAAGAGCCCCTTAAGGGACATGAGTTGGTTCTGACGGCGAGGTAAACGCTGCCATTCAATCCTGGTGTCGACAACAACTCCAGAATTCCTCTCAGACGGGTTCACCCAACTAGTCACGCGTTGGCGCAATGCGTGGAAAGGGATGATGGGGACTATGTCGAAAAGTGAATAGTGCATTACATAGAGGACAAATGTGAGTATAAGATACAAAAAGAATTTTGAAAATCGGTTAACAAATAAAAGTTACAGCCATGGAGGCATTACTTTTCAGCCCACCCTCGTATTATCTCGACGTGTCTCTTAAATTCTTCGAATTTGACAATTCAAAATCAAAAAAAAAATGTTAATGCGAGGGTTGGTGCACAATCGTGGCAACTATTTTTTGCGGGAATTCGAAATATCTGAAATATACAGATGAAAGGACAAAATATATGGAAATTTAACAACACAAGAAAATAAGTAAGTCTAGGAAAAGGAAAACTGTAGAGTTTTAATGGAGCCAACGCGTTTCGAAATAACTTCATAACAAGGTAAGCGACAATCGACAACCGAACAGCGCAGAGAAAAAAGAAAACGAGCGGTCCGGAAGCAATGCTTTCAGTTCCATCCTCGTTCAAGTAGTAACTACAGGAAGTTCGCTGAATTAGGAAAGAAGCCAGATGAACCTGATTAAGTCATCCATAGGATAAAGAGCTGCCCTTTCCTATCAGGACCGCGAAGCAGATTGTTGATTGACGAGGGACACAGAGGTACTAGGAGATCCTGTACCCAGGAAAGATGGCCTTTTGAATGTGGTCGACATGCAGGATGTGACGGAACTTCTGAAGGTGAGAGGGTGATCCAAAATATCAGCAACCACTGGACTGAGATTGTCCTTAATGTTAGGAAGCAGCTTCTCCTGGATATGGTTTCCAATGATAGGTTTACCGAAATCGTCAGTAATGGAAGTATTTGTTACTACTGTCCTGTCGAGTTGGGTAATGGTCCTCAGAGTAACATTTTGGAAGGGTTGGAGCTTTTTCCACCTGGGTTTGCAGATTGTAGCCCAGTCAGGCATACCATAGAAAAGAATAGTTCGGATACCTTTTTATATAGCAAAAGGTTGCTATCCACTCCAAGTGCGCTGTTACGCCCCGGAAGAGCAACCAGACAAAATTTTGCCTTTTTAGCCTTATTGATATCATAGGAGAGATGGTCGCCCCAATTTAGCTTGGCATCTCTCACCACTCCAAGGTATTTATAATTTTTATCCCACTCGAGCTCTTTTCCAGAAAGGAAGAGTGGCTTCGGGGGTTTTCTTAGCTTTTTGGTAATGAACGTAGCCTTACATTTGTCGATGTTTAAGTTTAACCTCCCAATGATGTAAGCATTTTGTAACCGAGATATGCTGTGAACGGGATGGTGGGCACTAGTAATGATGGATGCGTCATCAGCAAACAGACATAAATTGCACTTTGTAAAGTTGGGAAGTCGTGAGTGAAGAAGTTGAACAAGGCAGGTCTCAGGACAGAGCCTTAAGGAACAGTAGCAGTCACGTAACAATGGATGGACATGGAGCAACCAACCCTGACGCGAAATATCCTGTTTGACAGAAAGGAACTAATCAGAGCAATCAGATCGTCAGGAAAACTACAAGTAATCATATTTTATATGTGGCTGCTATGCCAAATCTGATCAACAGCTTTCCGGACATCCAAGAAGTCGTAACCACCGTTCTTGACAAATTTAAGAAGAATGTTAAGATCTGAAACAAGTCTCCAGATCTGAAGTTGGTAAGAGTGATCTGGGCGAAAGCCAAATCGCTCATCATGATCGAAATGTTGGCCACACAGAAGTCGTTAAACCTCTTCAGAAGCTATTTCAATTTTGAAGACGATTTATATTCTATGCCCAATGGAGTGATGATGGGATTCCCCATTAGTGCCTTTTTATCAGAAGTGTTTCTTCAACACCTAGAAGAATTATATGTTACTCCCATGATGGAAAGCAAAACGCTATGTTGATGAAACGCTCATCGTGTTTGATGCTAACGTTAGCGATGCAGACACTGTGCTAGATGCCTTCAACGGATTCCATAACAACCTGTCGTGATATCTCTATATACAGGGTGATTCAAAAGTTACTAGGCAGTAGTGCATGGAAACGTGTACATTTTGCTTGAGCTGAAGACGGAAATCTCACCAGCCATATTGAGCAGAGTGTTTTACAATATGCAACTGCGTGCTAACCGATGTCGTGAGACCGGTGGCGGGCATTTCCAGCATGTATTTCCATTAAATGCCATTCCCAGCCGCTGCATCTTAACTTTTGAATCACTCTGTATAACTCGCCTAAACACAGGCTTGGTCCATGCGAGCTTGATGAACTTCTCTCCGGGCGCATTCCAGCAATAACGGCGGGAGACTTGAATGCAAGCACCATGCATGGAACTCAAAATACTCCAATCAAAACGGCAATAACTTATATGTATGTACATATACTACTACTGTGACTCTCCTATTAGTGACGTGTTGGACATTGCAGTTCTTAAAGGGTTCTTCAAGCCTTATAATACTGTAAATTTACAGTAGACGACTTAAACTCTAACCACCGACCAGTAATGCTTATCTTCGAATAATTAAACATCGATGTGAAGATAGGGCTTCGCTCCAAACAGGACTGGAAGCTCTATAAGGATATTCTATCGAGAAAATAGCATTCCATACAAGGTGGTTATTGACAACGAGGACATCAACACAAATATCAGTGCAACCACTCGTGTTATCAATGATGCTAATACGTCCAGTGTCTCCACTGCTGATCGAAATCGTCCCGAACACCTCGACCTCCGTCCTTAATCAGGCGTCTCATTCTTGAAAGAAATTCTTATAGAAGGCTACTATCCTTCTTCAAGACTAAGTACAACAGGCTTTCTCGCAAGTTCCAGGAAGAGGTTAAAGTTCTACGAAGATACTGGTGGAGCGAAAAAATGAAGTTCTTGCCTGTCCAGGACAATTCGCTCTGGGACACTGTGAGAGCCTTAAAGAGTAACAGACCCATCCAATTGCCGCCACTGCTTGCAGGCAACGGCAACGTTGTCACCAGTGATGGGGAAAAGGCTCAACTAATCGAAAAATCAATCTAACACGCGTAGTGAGACCAACCTGATCGATCTCTCAAATTCATCGTGTCCTAACCCTGAGTAAGTCATAAGTAACCAAGGAATCTCCGAAGTTATCAAGCGACTTAAAATCAAGAAAGCAGGAGATATTGAATCCATCACAAACAATGCTTTCAAGAACTTGGTCCTAATGTTGACTCGACCATTACCAAAGCCATGAATGACTGCCGGAAACTTGGTTACTTCCACAAGTGGAAGGAGTCCGTCATTGTTACCATACAAAAGCCTGGTCTAAACCCTACTCTGGCTGTCAGAAGCTTGCTACCTATGCTATCAAAAGTTTTTGAATGCGTCATTCTGAAGAGGTTTAAGGACTTAAGTGTGGCCAACTATCTTGTTCGTAATGAGCAATTCGGCTTTAGCCCAAGTCAGTCCTGCTATCTTCAGAACTGGAGGTTTGTTGCGGATCTTAACATTTCCCTTAACTCTGTCTAGTATGGTGGTCTCTTTAACATTTCCCTTAACAAAAAGATAATGACTTGTGGTTTTCCTGACGATCGGATTGCTTTGATTAGTTCCTTTCTGTCAAACAGTTTATTTCGCATTAAGGTTGGATGCTCTATGTCCAAACCTTGTGACGTCACTGCTGCTGTTCCCCAAGAATCTGTCCTGGGACCTGCATTGTTAA
Source organism: Rhysida immarginata (assembly GCA_023313115.1). Taxonomy (NCBI): domain Eukaryota; kingdom Metazoa; phylum Arthropoda; class Chilopoda; order Scolopendromorpha; family Scolopendridae; genus Rhysida; species Rhysida immarginata. The sequence goes on along the minus strand of JAHWFO010045937.1, from coordinate 1,918,504 downwards.
ATGCTTTTCACTCACTTTTTCCCAACCTTTACAAAGTGCAATCTATGTCTGTTTGCTGACGACGCGTTCAGTATGACTAGTGCCCACAATCCCGCTCACGTCATATCTCCGTTACTAGTGCCTTACTTTGGTGTGAGAAAAGGTTTGCTAAATGGAGGTTAAACCTAAACATCGACAAATGCAAGGCAATATTCATTACCAAAAAACTAAGAAAAGCCCCGAAGCCACTTTTCCTTTCTTGAAAAGAGCTCGAGTGGGTTAAAAAAAACTATAAATACCTCGGAGTGGTCAAAGATGCCAACTAAATTGGCGAGCATCTCTCTTATGCTATCAATAAGTCTAAGAAGGCAAAATTTAATCTGGTTGCTCTTCTGGGGCGTAACAGCGCACTTGGAGTGGATAGCAAACTATTGCTATAATAAATGGTAATGCCAACAATTCTTTTGATAGTATGCCTGCTTGGGCTACAATTTGCAACTCCAGTTGGAAGACCATTACCCAACTCGACAGGACAATAGCAACAAATACTTCCCTTGCTGACGATCTCGGTATACCTACCATCAGGAAACTACGTCCAGGAATTGCTGAAGAAGCTGCTTTCGAAGATTAAGGACCATCCCAATCCACTGGTTGCTTATATTTTGGATCACTCGCTTACCTTCAGAAATTCCCTCAGGCATCGTAGCCCTCGTCATATCCTGGATGACAACTTCGACGACATTCTAAAGGCCATCTTTCCAGAGGGTAGTGGATCTCGCAGCACCTCTGTGTCCTTGTGTGTATTCTGCTTCGCAGTCCTGATAGGAAAGGACAGTTTCTTTGTCCTCTGGATGACTTAATCAGGTTCATCTGGCTTCTTTCCTAATCAGCGTACTTCCCCTGATTTCTACTTGGACGAGCATGGCAATGAAAGCATTGCTTCCGGACCGCTCGTTTTCTTTTTTCCCTGCGCTGTTCGACTGTCGATTGTAACTTACCTTGTAGATGTCTTTTGCCCGGTTGATGAAGTTATTTCGAAACGCGTTTGCTCTATTAAACTCTACCGTTTTGCTATAACTGGACTTAGTTATTCTTCTGATATTCACAGCAGTCTTGACCATTATGCAACTCCTAGATATAACAACATGCCAACATTTTGCTGCTAATGTTTAATAAGGTAGTTGACATAATATTAGAGGTTTCAGGTTGCTCCTGATTATGTTACTTATAAGTTTCATAATAGGAAATGAAAGGTAAAAAAAGGTAAAAAAAAAAAAAAAATGGGTAAAAAAAGAAATTCCATGGCATTCTCTGGCATTTCTGTCACGGAGAATAGCTATTTTCTTACACGAGCGTTCTTCAACTCGGATACATCCAACATGCACGGCGTTTGCTTAAGTACTCATTTACTATTAAGCCACCGGATGTTGTGGAAACATACTAGGCATGCACGGCTTTTTTGAGACATATGACATTTTGTTATATCACTCCTTAGCTCTGAGGAAAAAAATAGATGCCATGAATCATGACCCAACCCTCTTATAATTAAAAAAAAAAAAAATCTTCGTGTAAGACGGAAAGCTTACTTATTCGTTTTAAAACAATCTCTTCTCCTTACAACTATGTGTGTTTTAAATGGGTGAAATTTATGTAAAATCTATTAAATAACCAACATTTACCTACGAACAATATTTAAGGGAACGATAGAAGAACATCTTTGTACTTCCATTAAGGTGGCTTCTGTAAAAGGCATTAAAGGCCTATCCGTTATCGAGGGAAATCTGTTCATGCCAATAACATCATCGATTTCCTTTTGTACTCGGGACTGGATGGTAGGGTAGGCCATCATGTATAGCAAAAACCATCTAATTACTGTTGTAGTGGTTTCCGACCCTGCACCAAACAAATTAACAATATTCGCTTCCAGCCATTTATCTAAGAAAAAAAATATATGAAACATCTTTAACGCTTTTAAATTACATTTAAATAATAAATACAATAATATTTTTAATATATTCGACTCTTCATTGTTTATTCTTATAATATCGATTAAATTGGTAGAGACTTTACAACACAACAAAGGGAGAACAGAATTTCCGACTAGTTTCGCCATTTATTCCCGGCTTTATCAAGGATACACACAAGAGGACATAAGCTGTTATATACAGAAAATATGGTATAGAATGAGAACATGATTGGATGAAGAAATAACAAATCGTAAATAATATAAATTATACAGTGGCGACATTGAAAGGAGAATGGTTGGATAAGGAACCAATAACAATGAAATTATAAAGAAACCTCGAGAGGAAAATTAATTGAAATATAAAGGAAAAATTGATGTCATAACACAAACAAAATTGAAAACGCGGACCTATAGAAGACTCATTTAGAATTAACATAAACTAAGGTATCAATAAGAAATGGAAATGAAAGTAAATATACAAATTTGAAAAATTACAAGATATCGGATAAGAATTTAAAATTGAATAAATATCAAAAACGGTTTGACAATTGAGGAGGTGATCTGGAGAGGAGATCTTCGCTTTAAAGATCTCAATAGCTTCGAGAGTGGCGGTCTTGAATGGGTCGTTGCATAGATGGAGAATAGTCATAATTTCACTTTGCTCTTTTGGGGCATGTCCCGTGCGGGCAAGGTGGATCGCATAGTGTGAATTATTATCTTGTTTCTTGTAGGAGTCCATGTGTTATTGAAATTGTGGGTCGACAGGCCTATATAATATTTATCGCAATATCCACAATTTAATCTATAAACTCCGGAGCGGGAGAAATTGTCGGTGTCTGTTTGGATGGGGGAATTAAGAGAGCGAAAGCATGGCGTCGATGAGCGGTAGGAAACTTGGAGGCCGAGTGAGGAGAGGAAGGCGGAAAGGCGGTAAAAATGAGGACTAATGAATCGCAAGGACACCCAATTCTTAGATGGGGATGGGTGAGGAGGTTTTGGGTAGAATAGGGCAAGTTTTCTTCGTTGGAGAATCCGGGAGAAGGTGGAAGTTGTGTAGCCATTCTTTAAGGCGAGGGCGCGTATAGTTCTGAATTCGGTGGCACGGGAAGAAGGACTGAGGGGCAACTTGAGGGCACGGTCGATGAAGAAACGGAGGGAGGCTTGTTTATGGATAGGACGGTGTGAAGAGAAACAATGGATTAAATTAGATGATGTGGTGGGTTTACGGTAGACAGAGAAGGAAAAGCGGTGGTTGGAGGGGTCATTAGTGATGAGGATATCGAGGTATGGAAGAGAGCGGTTAGATTCGGTTTCAAAGGTGAACTGGATGTGGGGTGAGAAAGTGTTGAAAAGGTTAGCAATGTCAACGGGTGAGGTAAAACGGGAATCAAAAATAATTAGGATATCATCAACGTATCGAAAGTATGAAATAATATCTCTTAATATTTATTTATTTAGTACAGGTATTCAATATGGTCGATGTAAAGCTCGACTCAAATATAAATAAAAATACAATCAACACGTTTCACGTTACAGTTTGAACATGGGCAGTTAGAAACATCATTTTCACCACAACCTGATTATGGATTCGTTTGGAAGAATTTGCGAAACACTTCTTATAAGGTCTGTCCCAAAAATATAGAGACTACAGAAAATATCAGTTAAAAGAAAAACAAATACCGACACGAATAAATTAATATTTTATTGTGAAACTTTATTCATTGTTACATAATTTAAGGAATGAAATTGTTTCAGAAACGTATTTTACACAATGGGACAAAATAAAAACAAAAAAATAACATTTTGCACTGTCCCAAAAATATAGAGACTTCAACTACAACCAAAAAATTTAACAATTTTACGTGGGTTAATTTAAATAAATGACTCATCAGTGAGTAAAGCAACTTGGAAATCTTGGGAAAAAAATGCCTCGAGCAAAAGAAATAACGTTGGATGAGAAATGTGAGATTTGGAGGCTGAAGGCACAAAATAAGACTATTAAAGAAATTTGTGCTGAACTTGGACGTTCAAAAGCAGCTGTATGCAAGATAATAATAGCCCATGGTAAACAAGATGACACGAAAAAGAAGAGGCCCGGTCGTCCCAAATGCACAACTAAGCGTACTGACCATCGAATTGCATGTTTGGCTACACGTGAAAACATGAGTGTTCGTCAAATTGGCTGCCAACTTTCTAATGAAATTTCAAAATCTACTGTTCACCGGCGCCTACAAACCAATGGAAACATTGTTTATCGTCGAATGGCAAAGAAGCCACCTCTCTCTCCAGCACATGTTAATGCAAGATTGGAGTGGGCCAAGAGCCACATGCATTGGCAAGATGAGTGGCTCCAAACGATATTTTCAGATGAGAAGAAGTGGAATCTAGATGGGCCAGATGGTAATAACTTCTACTGGCATGATCTGCGCCACGAACCACGCACATTTTTCAGTAGGCAGGCAGGTGGTGGATCACTGATGGTTTGGGGTGCCTTTTCCTTCCATGGTACCAGTAGTTTGGGCATATTGAAAGGCCGGCAAAACAGTGTGTGTTACCAGGACACTCTTCAGGAACATCTCGTCCCATTTTTGGGAATTATGGGTGGGGAAAATGCTGTTTTCCAACAGGACAATGACACCATTCACACTTCAGCATCGACCAGGAACTGGTTTCAGGGCAAAAATATTAATGTGATGAAGTGGCCAGCCCGATCTCCGGACCTTAACCCTATAGAGAATCTCTGGGGAATCATGACACGCAAAGTTTATGCCAACAATCACCAATACTCTACTGTTACTGAACTGCAAAGTGCGATTGAAGATTGTTGGTACGAAATGGACCCTCAGACCTTGCAGTCACTAATCTTATCAATGCCAAATCGTGTCTTTAAGGTTATAAGACAAAATGGAAACTTTATTTAGATTCAATTTTCTGTAATTTTCATTTTCTTCCTGAAGTCTCTATATTTTTGGGACAGTGCAAAATGTTATTTTTTTGTTTTTATTTTGTCCCATTGCTTAAAATACGTTTCTGAAACAATTTCATTCCTTAAATTATGTAACAATGAATAAAGTTTCACAATAAAATATTAATTTATTCGTGTCGGTATTTGTTTTTCTTTTAACTGATATTTTCTGTAGTCTCTATATTTTTGGGACAGACCTTATATTTACTCACTATGGGATATGGTACTTACCATTGAAACAACCGGGATTTCCGTTCTTCTTAATAAGTTTTCTTTTGTGTGTCAAATAAGCATCTATGTAATCTTTTTGACTTCCTTCATTATAATGCTTCTCGTGTTGTTTCACCAATTTTCGAATAAATTCATGAAAATCTTGACGGTCTTGTCTATGAAAGAAAATCAATTATCAATTGAAAAAAAAATATCAAATAATCCAAATTATTATTATTATTGGCATGCTCTTATCATATTCATTATATTGGCTAATTGTTGACACTGGCTAAATTAAAATAGCCTCTTTTGAAATTATTTATCTTCGAGTGATCCCCAAATTAATCTTATTTCGTGTATTTAAAAGTGTTTTCCCACATTTTCGAATCGCAACTTCGTGTATCCCATCGTATCAAGGCACTGCCTAACTTGCAGGCCCCTGTGAGAAGGTGCTCCATCTTGTTGGTAGACTATACTGGGCTGCACTTCTTCCACCTGTGGAATCAGGCAATTCCCCAGCATATCTACAAACCTAGCGTCAATAAACTTCGGACACCAAGTAATTTGGCTAAAAACACAGTGAAAAGTGCATACAGAGGATTGCAGGCTAATGAAAATAGATTTACTCAGTGTACATGGAACAATATCAACATCGATTTAGAATCGATTTAATGGTGTGAAATAATTTATTCAAATTTATGTAAAATTGCGTTGTCAACAGGTTTCAAAGAACTTCGTACACAAGGGGTCACCAGCATATAGAACTTTCCTGAAGGCTGTAGAAACGCCCAGAATGCTTTGCATCAGGCTTTAAAAGCACCGTCCACGCGACAGAGCACAGTATTCGTGTTGTTTTGAACCATGGGACGTGGTAAGCCAGTAGAAACGTGTATACGGCAAAAAATTATACAGCAGTTCCAGAATAAGAAATCCCAACGAGCTATTGCCCATGAATTATCAGTTCCACTCTCTCTCTACTGTTAATGGGATCATCAAGCGTTTCAGAGAAATCGGGAAAACAGAACCAGGGACTGCACCAGGCAAGCAGCGATTATTGAATGTTAGGGACCTACGAGTATTTCGACGTTACATTGTGAAAAACAGGCATGCTCCCATAAGTGAAATGACTGTTTGGGCTCGAGAATATTTTCATATACCCATATCCGAAAGCACAGTCCGCCGTTACATCAGAAGATGCAACTATTACTTATACGCCACAAAGAGGAAGCCATTTATGAGCACTGTAGCTAAGCGTCGCCGGGTAGCATGGGCCAGAAACCATCTAAAGTGGACCCTTGCTCAGTGGAATAGTGTTCTGTGGTCCGACGAGTCCACCTTTGCAGTGATGTATGGCAACAACGGTCGCAAGGTGGTAAGGACCAAGCACGAAATTAATCATCCCGACTGTTATCAGAGAAAAGTTCAGAAGCCTGCATCGCTGATGGTGTGGGGCTGCATGCAGGCGGGACAGGATCGCTTCACTTTTGCGAGGGCACTATTAACTCTGCTGCCTATATAAACATTCTTCAACAGCATTTGCGTCCATCCCGCCAAAAGTTGTTCAATAGAAGACCAAGCATCTTTCAGCAGGACAACGCGAAGCCTCATGCTGCTCGGAACACCAAGGCTTGGCTACAACAGCAGCGTTTCAGGGTGCTTGACTGGCCTGCCTGCAGCCCAGATCTGTCACCCATTGAAAATGTATAGCGCATTTTAAAGCGAAAAGTCAGACAGCGGAAGCCTCGAACACTGCAGCAGTTGCGGGCGTGTATTTCCGAAGAGTGGGACAAAATTCCAGTAGAAACAACGCAGAAGTTAGTGTCCAGCATGCCTCAACGACTTCGGAGCGCCATTCGTCGAAAAGGTGACGCCACTCAGTGGTAATGTGCAATAAACGGTACGGTGTACGAAGTTCATTGCAACGTGTTGAAAACGGAACATTACAAAAAGTCGCTTATTTAATTTTTATGTTAAAATGCTATATGACAGTTGTACTAAAGCTCTGTGCACTCAATAAAGTAATTTTCATTTGTTTACAATTAGTTTCGTTGTACTTATCCAAAATTCTGTAGGTGTCCGAAGTTCACTGACGCTAGGGTTGTAGTTAGGTTACAGCGGTAATGGTGTCTTCAGCAAAAAGGAAAGGTCCGATTACTCGATCATACATTAAACCGCACCAAACATTAACCTTGGGCTCTCGCGTATATGCTCCCTTAGAACGTGGGGGTTTTGTGAGCCCCAAATGCGGCCATTGTGTAGGTTTACTGCTCCGGAAGTATGGAATGTTGCCTCATCAGAAAACAAAATGTCCTCAAGGAAGGTGAGATCACAATCGATTTTTGAAGCATATCCTCAGCGAACTTCTGGCGCTTCGTTCGGTCATCTGGCGTCAGTTCATGCATCATCGATTTTGCGGGGTGTAAGACGAAGGCGGTGCTTCACTATTTTATGTACGGGTGTCATTGGCTTTTAAGTGATTTACTGGGACTACGATCGAACGCCTTCCTGACCTTTTCTACCCCCTGCGGTGTCGCTGAAGGTCTACCAGTTCCCTTTTTGTGTAACAGGGTGCCTGTGTTTCAAATTTTTTCATGCCATAGCTTAATTGACTTATGATTTGGAGGATCCTTTTTGAACTTTGTTTTGAACATTCTCTGAACTGTAATCATTGACTTAAATTCCGCAAGCCCTAACACGCAGTGAGCTTTTTCTTGAACACTCGTCATTGTTTACGCGTCTTGCGAAAAATAGTACCACGCGCCAACAATGTTACCACGGGCCAACCGCGTGTTTCATTATCAACTCACGAGAGGCTAAAAAAATTTTTTAGTTTTCTTTGTGAATAAAAAAAATCACGTTAAAATCTGTAATAGTTTTTGAGAAAAAAACATGTACCAGGTGGTTATAATTAAACTTCCTCTATAAACGGCATTCTACAGCGCAAACGGGTGAACGGGCGCCTTTTCGGGAAAAACATGAAATTTAACACAATAAGCGACCAAAACGGAATACAGAAACAATATTAACAATCCAGAACAAGAATTATGACATGCTGCAGACGTTTGTTGTGTCGCAACTACAGCAAAGGCGGGTCCTTACATCGACAATTTTCTTGCAGGATGGTGCGCCCCCACATATCCATGGGTCCGTGAAAGCGCTATTGCTCCAACATTTCACAGAGGAACGTGCTATTAGTCGTTCCTTTCCTAATCCATGGCCACCACGTTTGCCGGATCTAACTCCGTGCGATTTCTGGTTATGGGGCTATTTAAAGAGTCTGGTGTATCGTGGAGGTGTTGCGACGTTGAATGACTTAAAGAACTCCATAACGCTTCATGTGCAAAGCCTCACAACTGATCAGTTACGATCTGCTGTTGAACACACTGTCCATCGACTTTGCAGATGAATGAGGGTGGTCACGTGGAGCACCTTTCCCTACATCGTCCTGGACACGATTAACAACTGCTCCCCCTGTGCAATTTCGTCCTAATCTGTTCTGTTTCTGCAAACTGAACTGTTTTTGTTTCTCCCTTACCTTTACTTAATGTGGTTCGATGACAAGGTGATCAGAAACTAATCAATAAATGTTAATATTGTTTCTGTATTCCGTTTTGGTATAATACGGGAACAATAATTTAGAGACACCCTGTAATATGTGTGTGTTTCGTTTCTATGTATTATATGTTTAGCTTATTTAATTATTCTAAAGTATCGTCTAAGTAAGCAACTCTATGATTCCAACGTTCATCATTAAAGTAATCCATTAGGTCATTTTTCATCTTTCAACTGAAAGACACGAATGACAACGTTTCCTTCTGACAGCCAGCGTACAGCAGTGAAGAAAAGATGAATCTCGTGATCAGAATTCATATCTTTGCAGAGTTTTTGAAACAGTCGTGTGAGGAGGGGTCCAGAGTTGATATAAAGTACCAGAAATCAAGTATCTCTTGCTAAGCCAGAAGATTGTGACGGTAGTCTCGTCATTTATAGTTTTGTCTGATATTTATATTCTTATTATATATGATATCTTTTGTTTTACCTGATACCGGGCTTTGCAAAAGTTCTGTTACACTCTTTACATCCACCCAAAAATGGACTGCTCATGATTTGGATAATTCCATTTCCACAAAAGGATCAAATAATCTATTGGAAATTACGTGTTAACCTCTGAGTGATCCTAATGTCCACGACAAAAGCGATGGAAACGAAAAGAGTAGAGAACGCTGCTCTCCTGCGCGCGGGCCACACGAAGTCCGAGATTGCCAAGCTCCTCAAAGTCAGCCGGATGACCATCCACAGTTGCGGACAGGCTCAAGAATGGGAGAGACCTCAAAGATCAACCTCGTTCAGGTAGACCTCAAGTCGTCAACCGTTTGGCTGTGAGAAAAGCTTTCGAACAAGACCCGACGCTCAAAATGACTGCGCTCGCAAAGAAAAAGAAAATTTCGGTGTCCACAGTGTCCAGAGCGGTCAAAGAAGAAGGTGGAAAGAGCGTGAGGCCTCTGCTGACGGATCGGATACGGGAACAACGTCGGGAGCGCTGTCGCCGTCTTCTCAACGACATGAAGAGTCATGGCGAGCGAATTGTCATTTTCTCTGACGAAAAGACCTTCACGTTCGATCCTGTCGTCAACAAGCAAAACGACTGCGCGGTAAGCTTCGGCCAGGACATCTCCAAGGTCCGCTACGTGTCTACAACCAAGCACCCGGCCTCTGTGATGATGCTCGGAATCGTGGCGTCGAATGGCGAGAAAATGCCACCCGTGTGGTTCCCAAGTGGATACCGGCTAACGGCGGCTGATTACAAGGACATCCTGGCCACAAAAGTCCTTCCCTGGGTGAAGAAATGCGGACTACATCTTTCAACAGGACGGTGCCCATGCCCACACGGCCAATACTATGCAAAACTGGTTGGGGTCCAACATGACCTTCTGGTCGAAGGGCTTTTGGCCTCCGCAGTCGCCAGACCTCAATCCACTTGACTACAGCTTGTGGGCGCATGTCGAGGGGAAGGCCTGCACGGTCCGTCACAGCAACGTCGACGAGCTGAAAACATCTGTCAACCGTGTGTGGACCAGAATGAGGAAGGACTACATTCGCAAAGTTTGCAAGGCTTTTCGGCCTCGTCTGGAGCGGGTTCTTGATGCAGATGGTGGCTACATTGATTAAATGACTAATTACAATGTTATTCTACATGATGGCACAATAAAAACATGTCTAACTGCATCGTGAACATCGTCGTGTCCATTTCTTTGAGGGTCGTCACGAGTGTAACAGAACTTTTGTAAAGCCCGGTATTTCCTTAATAATGTATTATTTTTATTTTAGTTTTCGCTTTAGAACCTGATAGTTTTCATCTTAATTGTTGTTGTAACAACGAAATTGTTAGCTTAGCGAGGCAACAATCTGAGATCGCAGCTTTTTATAATAAAAGTGGCGGAATTCGTTTATTTCCTTAAATAAAGCCGTTTTGATCACTCATGCTGCAAGCCACCGAAGGAAGACGTAGCTAACAGGAGGGCTCTTATAATTGCTGGAAATCCAGTACATAAGCAGTCAAAATGACTTAGCAGTAATGGAGAACCTCACAATTCTGAACCACAGCGAAACCACTAAGTTGGGCTATATTCCCCTTCGATGCAGGATGACCCATTTAATTCCAATGGATTGATTTGAGGCTCGTCCACCATAGAGTGATTCGACAACAATCTATATTTTACCATGGACACCAGCCTTATCACTTTGTCGTGTTGGCAGTCTTGTCATTTGACTTGGGCAGGCCCGGAACACAATGGAACTTCTCGATCCAAGACGTCTAGTAACGGTGGGTGAGTAATATAGAAGAATGCGGTAAAACTTCCCCTTTAACCGGAATTTTTGCTTAAACCGGGATTCCTTGTCTTGGAAAGCAATTTTACGCTTGTTTTAATGAAATATTTAATGTTTGTATTGAAATTCCTTGAACAATATAGAAAATATTAATGTTAAAGCTATTAGAAAAATATCCTTTTGAACACAACGCACTGTAAAACTTAATGGTAGTAATTTTGACGGAATTTAATCTCAAATTCTAAACAAGATTTAATTTAATTCTTAGCGTAATTCTTGGCGCTGATTAACTTAATAACTATATTATTGATGCTGGATCTGACTATCGTCGGAAATCTCCAGTAGGACAACGCCCCTGTCACAAGGCTCGAATTGTGTTGGAGTGGTTAGAGGAGCATAAGGATGAATTCCAATTAATGTCCTGGCCACCTAACTCGCCGGATCTTAATCCAGTAGAGCACATTTGGGATGTCATAGAGCGGCAGCTCAGCGCTCAAGCATCACCATGTCGGAATATCTCGACTTTGCGTGACTGCTGCTTAGACATTTGGTACAACCTGTCTCCAGTCGTCTACCAAGAACTTTGGCATCCATGCCAAGGCGAGTTGCAGCTGTTTTGCAAGCCAAAGGTGGCGCAACGCTTTGTTGAGTAGGTGGTCTTAAAGGTTTGGGCTCTTCAGTGTATATTATTGGTCCGTACATGTTGTTGGTAAATTGCGTGTTGATACAACATGATGGGGCTATTGTTGCACTAACTTTGCCTTGCATTGTTGGTCATGAGTTACCTCTTATGTTCTGCCGTCATCATCAATTTCGATTTATTTTCGATAATTATTATGTTTTCGAAACGTTAAATGGAACGCCTGCCTTAATTACTGATAGCGTTATTCCTTCTAGAATCGCTCGCCTTTTTGTGGACAGTTTCCATTGGACATAGAAATTTTCAATGGCGAGTTTTTTTTGCCCCACCCTGTATATAGCGTAGCAGAAGCGCCCGGTGCTGCCCAGGATAATTCCGGTTGTGGATAAAGATGATCATTTTACCTAGGTCATAAAATTTGGGTTCGCCGTTGATCCTTGGTTTTAGGAGCTGTGACACTGCACCTAAAACTGGACATTAAAGTATGACTCTCTTCCGTAACAAAAATTATAAAATGCTTTATCATGATTTCGCACTATAGTCATGGCCGAATATACCGGGTGATCCAAAAGTGTTATATTTTTTCATGAAACTAATAATTGTTTTGCCGTGACGAATTCTTTAGCAAAACAATGTTGCGCGTGCCTCATGATTCTTATGAAAGCATTGAATTGCTGGAAAATGTCCTTAACAAAGTAAAAAAATGTAACACACTTTTGGATCACCCGGTATAACACATCGACAATGAGATTGCCGTTGCTGGTAGAAACATTAAATAAACGGAGCTTAGCCCACTGGAAGCTCGAAAACTTTCACGTCCATACGACCAATGTGTGGGGAAAAAACTATATCTTATCTTTACATAGAACAAATATTCGCTAATGTCCGAATAATTTTTGATACTAAATATATATTTTGGGTGAAATTTATATAAAATAAATATATAATATTGTAATAATACAACTCGTAACATAACTTACCTGGCTTTCGCATTAGTTGTGAATCTGTCAAAGAAGTGAATTGATCTGATGAAAGGGAAAGAAGCAATAACTCTCACAGAATTCACCAGTTTGTGACGAAGTTCTCTGAAGGTTTCATTAGCATAATCAAATCTTTGTCCAAGTTCCAGAACAGAAATCATGTTTGAAACACTTATGCCTAAAATCCTTTCAAGATCCACTGGCCTCCCATTAAATTTAGCGATCTCGTTCAGCAGACAATTGATTTCTTCCTGAAAAGTGAAAAACATTATTATAAATAATAAGCAGCTTTGATGAGTGCTTATTGGTATTGCTGTATAATTAATACGTAGATACTCGAATATAGCAGTAATGGTTTCATAGACTTTGCAGTAGGGTTGATAATTTCGTGTGCAAAGATGCTCTGGGATTTCAACTGTTTTTTATGTGCTTTGTAAATCTCTTTTAAGGATTTTGAAACTGTGCCCATTTTAGAAACGGCCAGCCAGGTAGGGCGTAGGCTTTCTAGTTCTCGAGTCTAACTGGTCGTGGGTTCGAATTCTGCCGTGGGCATGGATGTTTGTGTTTGTCCCGGGCTGCGTACAGATATAACTTGTGTAAAAGGCGCAAAATGACCTAAGTAGTCGACCCCAAAAATTCTAATAAACTAACCAACCATTTTAGAAACGCATGTTTCTAATCCAAAAATGTGAAGCCTTTTTGAGAAAAACTATTACATTTTAATTTCAAACAATACTTTTTTAATTCAAGTTTTATTTTATGCCAAAGCCATGTATGTTTGGAAGGCGTTTTGAAAGGTTTTGCCTCCTAGGCTTTTCCGCAGTTTGCGAGATACTGTCCTGAGCTATGAATCTGACAAAAGCCTGGAATTCCTCTGCCAGAGAGTATCTTATTTATCAACTGTATCCTTCCAGGTGATCAAGTGCGTTCATCGACTCATGGGCGTGAGTGTTGTCATGCTGCAGAATAGCATACTTTTCCAGGCCGTAGCCAGCAAGATTATGTATCCGTTATGTGATCGAAGTTCGCCACAGCAGGGCGAGAATAAAATTACATGGCCAAGAAATTATTTGGTTTGCTGTGCTCTTGTTTGAGATGGCCAATCTATTGGGAGCATTTTAAATTGCGTTTAGTTCAATCGAAGAAGCATTTCTGAGGAAAAGACGAGAGTACAGAGACATTCTATACAGGGTGAATACAAAAGTCTGAACCTCCCTCTTATTTTTTGAACCGAAGCAGATATGTCAATTTTGACGAATCCAATGAATAGGAAGTTGTGGGTGGCCTATCCCATGGTGCACTTTTCATCATCCCAAATATGCAAAATAGGACACATTCAAAATTTATCTCAAAAACCTAAGGGATAGAGAAAAAAACCCAATTGCAAACTTGTTCAGCATAAAAAAACAAACAAAACAAAAAAAAATCATCCAAATCGGACCAACCAATCACCCACAATCACGTGGTGAACTGTTTGTAGCTTACAAACAGTGACACTGCACAAGGAAAACTGAATGTTGATATTTCCACCATGTAAAGCATGCAAATCAAAAAATTAACATAAATTACCATACTTTCATGCGGAAAAGCAAATAAAAGGCATGTTTCAGCACACAGAAGACCGATTGGGTTTTCTTCTCTATCCCTTAGGTTTTTAAGATAAATTTTGAATGTGTCCTAATTTGTATATTTGGGATGATGAAAGTGCACCATGGGATAGGCCACCCACAACTTCCTATTCATTGGATTCATCAAAATTGACATATCTGCTTCGGTTCAAAAAATAAAAGGGGGGTTCAGACTTTTGTATTCACCCTGTATAGAGACTGGGCATTTATGAATTCTCCCATAGCAAACATATATGCCCCCTCTAGAAAACAGTAATGCGAAATCAATAGCTAATCACAAGTGACGTCCCAAATGACCAGTTTCAATTGATGACACTTGCCTACTATAGTAATACCTCAAGGCCGTAACCAGGACGATATCTTGGGGGGGGGGGGGCAGGGGTCGATTTTCAAAAATTCAAAATCTCCGATCTGGGGTACGAGCGGCCGAAATGAGATTTCTGAGAGCTGTGGCAGGTGGTGTTACCCTACTAGATAGAGTTCACAGCAGTCTTTAGGTGTTGAGCCGCTACTTCTCTGTATTGAGAGATCTCAGTTGCGCTGGTATGGCCACGTAATAAGGATGCCGCAAACTTGCCTTCCTAGGCAGTTGTTTTTTCTAAGCCGGTGGGTAAGAGACCAAGGGTCGGCCTAGAACTCGTGAACAAGGACTAGACTACATGGAGAATCTGGGTTCGAGTCGCTTGGCTGCTGCCCCCGCGACCCTAACGGATAAACGGGTTTGAAAAGTAAGTATGTATGTCAAAAAAAAAGTTATAGTGAATTTATGAAATCGGGTCAATCATTTGTAATAAACTTGTATTGCTAGTATGAAATTGTTGTGAATTGCATGTTGTTACAATTTTTGATACAAACACGATGGGCCAGTTGTTGCCTTGCGTCGTTGTTCCTGAGATACCTTTTGTTAGTATGCCCTGACATCGTATTTATATCGAAGTAAGCTACGCGCTTACTTGCAAGTCTCTGCTTTTGCTCATCGCGATCCTCATCAGGAGAGTCCCATATTTCGTGGCAATCAGAGATATGTGGATCGGGCTGCTGGCCCTGCGCTGCAACAGCTTGCTTTTCGTGTTATTCAACAGCCTCTTCAGCCCTGTCTTCACGTTTGCGGTGGCACTTACTCTGTAGTCCTGCACACTTGAAACGTCTGCGAACTCAGCTGCTCGAGCCATTCGAACTGTTCGAACCGGTGAAGCCCGCAAGCGTGCCATTTCTGTGAGTTTTGCTGACACTTCTGCTACCAGAGCGCTATCTCTTCTTGTTGTGCCGGGCGCTTGCTCTGAAGCATTGTAACTGGGATTCATTATTAAAAAACACATTAAAGAGCGCACACAAAAAACAAAACTCTTGCCAACTCTTTGAATGTTTATTAGATAACTGAAAGAAGATACATTCTTAATATTAATCTTGAAAACTTATAGTAGATTATGTTCAAAATTTTTCTAACCTTTAAGACATTTATCTTTCGCATGTCTGTAATGAAATTGATCAGTAAATGCTATGCTAAATATAAAAAAAGAACCTTTCAAAATTAAAAATCTTTTTTTTTTTTGTATATTCACCTGAATTTTGGGCTCCAAGCTTAATTTTCCCATCCCAAAATCACGAAGAGCTCTCAAAGCAAATCTCCTTTGCTGATGCCACTGCTCACCATCCTCAACAGAAATACCTGCGTACCAGAAGCAAACCATGAAAATATAAATATTTTAATAATAATTATACACATTATACAGTTAGGTGCAAATTTGTTCGAATTTTGCAGTCAAAATGATTTCTCAGCTACGCAGTGCTAAGCAAAATATCTAAAATGAAAATTGAAACGTATATTGTGTTTAACTGGTCGAGCACTATAACATATCTTTATTTACAGTCGATAACTCAAAAATTAAAATTGATATACGAAAAAGAAGAAAACACCACCATTCGAACAGTTATGCACCACCTTTAATGAGATGCTTTATAGAACATTTTAATACACTACTGTTTATAAAAATCGCAACACCCTGATGGAATGGTCTAACCCATATGCAATTTGCAATATTTGCATACAATGGGTCAGAGTATAAATGATTAGATTTTCAGAGTAATTGCTTGAAAGAACACCATGCCTCGACGACGACGAAGGGTACCATATCAACAGCTGACAGACTTTGAAAGAGGACGCATAATTGGTCTGCGTGAAGCGGGATGGTCGTATCGTGACATTGCTGTTCGTGTAGGACGTAATGCAATGACAATTATGCGTGCATGGAGGCAGTGGAGCGAAGAGAACAGGGCACACCGAAGACCAGGCTCAGGAAGACCCAGCACGACGACACCGCGAGATGACAGACACCTCTATCGTATGTGTGTAGCAGATCGTACAGCCACTTCCACAGTGTTAGCACAACAGTAGGCAGGACAATGTCTGCTAGCACTGTACGACGCCGTTTGATTTCCAGAGGATTGATGGCACGAGTACCATTGTTGCGGATTCCTTTGACTCAAAACCACCGGCGCCTCAGGTTGCAATGGGCCCATCAACACCACCAGTGGCAAGCTGAATGGCAACAAGTTGTGTTTTCGGATGAGTCAAGGTTTAACTTGCAGCACCATGACGGCAGGATACGAGTCAGAAGACATCGTGGCGAGCGCGACCTTCCAGAATGCATCCTGCAGCGTCATTCAGGACAAACGCCAGGGGTGATGGTGTGGGGTGCAATCAGTTACCATGGCCGTTCCCGTCTGATCAGAATCCATGGCAATCTGAACAGTGACCGGTACATCAGGGAAGTTGTGCACACCCGAGGTCATCCCCTTCCTGCAGAACCTTCCAGGCTAGGTATTCCAACAGGACAATGCCCGACCGCATGTGGCCAGAAATGTCCTCGCCTTTTTCCAAGCACATCAGACGCCCTTGTTCCCCTGGCCTGCTCGTTCACCAGACATGTCACCCATCGAACATGTGTGGGACAGGGTTGCTCATCGATTGGCTCGTCAGACTCCTGCAGCAGCAACTGTGGATGAACTGTATACCCGTGTAGACAGAGCATGGCAGGACATTCCCCAGGCCCTTATTCAGAGCTTGTTTGACTCTATGCCACGACGTTTAGAGGCTGTAATTGCATCCCACGGTGGTTTCACCCGATACTAATGTGACAATAAAACGCATTGTATTGACCTGAAAATCTAATGGTTTCTTTTCTGACTCATGATATGCAAATGCTCCAAATTTAATGCAGATTGGGCTATTCCATCAGGGTGTTGCGATTTTTATAAACAGTAGTGTACTTTGTATACCCCCCTTTTGCAGCAATTATCGCTTTTATCCTACTAGGCATGGATGCCACTAAACTTTCATTAAGGGCATTCCATTCTTCTTGCACTGCTTCCCACAATTCGTGCATTTGTTTCTGGAGATTGATTTTCAACAACCGCCACAAGTTTTCAATAGGATTGATGTCTGGTGATTGAGCAGGCCAATCCATCAAAGTGAAGTTCCCATCAAGCAGCCACTGTATTGTGCGCTTTGCTTTGTGGGCGGGTGCGTTGCCATGTTGGAATATGATGTTTTTCTTTTTTAACTTGAAAAATTTCAGAGTATCTTCTAAGTTGTCATGAAGGATTTGTACGCAAGAGTCCGTAGTTACAGTTTCGTGTACACGTTACAGCTGCAATAACCCGGTCCGAATGCTGTCATGCAGGCCCATAGCATGATTCCTCCACCTCCGTATTTGATCGACAAAGTTGTCTCCCCTGACGTTTCCAAGTCCACATAGGTCTATCGTTTGATTTTTGTTTCGTCGGACTATACACCACGTTGCCAGTCACTAACACTCCAATGTTCATGTCTTCTGGCAAACTGCAATCTGGCTTTCTTGTGTTGAGAAGACAGGGGTAGTTATTTCTTTTTAACAACAGCTTTCATTCCTGCTCACCTCAATGCTGTTGCCACGGTCCATTTCGATGGTTTTTCTCCATTTTCGTTCACTAAGTGATTGGCAGCCTCCTTAGCCGTATTTATTTCACCACTTGCAATATGTCGCATCACTTTGCATAGAGCACAGGGAGTTATGATCTTCTTTCGTCCGCTTTTATTTGCTTGAAGCGCGAGCAAGTGTTCGTTCTTGTTCAGGCTGATTGGTAAAGTTTAGCAGCAATCTGAGAATACGTGGCACCTGCCATATAGGCAAGCTACAATGTCCTGTCTAACAATTTTAGGTATTTTCTTCATTTTGCTGGATAAACAGATGGACATTAGAACTTTTAAGAACTCAAGCTCACAATCAAGCTTTCGAATGTCATTCAAGGTATGTTTCAATCGTGTGAGGTATGACGGGAATTGAAAGCAAAATTATGCAAAGAATTCTGAAAAACGGACGGCTACATTTTTTTTCAAGGGTGGTACCTAGCTGTGTTCGAACGGTGGTACATTGTTCGAACGGTGGTGTTATCTTCTTTTTCGTATATCAATTTAAATTTTTGAGTTATCGATATGAAATTAAGCTATGTTATTGGCAGTCGTCAGCCCTCTAGCGGCCAATGACTCAAGCTTCTAATATGGCCGCCGAAGAGGTGAGGTGATGCAGCAATCGATACCTCACAGCATGGCAGCTAATGATGCAGCTACTTCAATAAGCACAAACCACTCTATATCCATCGCTGATATCTTAAATTATCTTAGATTGAATGCCAGTAATGAAAGAAAAAGGTAGAGGCGGAAGCAGTTTTAAATGCTCAGCATGTAATATTTTGTGGGAGAAATAGTATCGCATCTTCGCCTTCAATATACATAATAGCCCTTGTGCTAAGGAGTAGCAGTGCTAGTTCCACCCCAGATGAGATAAACCTAATTATCAACCCTTGCCAGGGTACTGATCATATAAAGATACTAATCAAAACATATTATAGGTCGCGCAAAGAAAGAAGGGGGTCAATCAACTGTCAATCGGATTCGTTCTCTTATCGAATGCACATATCTAGCGATTAACGAACGATTTGGCAGACGAATCCTGCAATGAAGATTTTTTATTATCACAGCCAAAGATGGGAGCGACAACCAATCAGAATCAAGACTAAC
Organism: Rhysida immarginata; assembly: GCA_023313115.1. Classification (NCBI taxonomy): domain Eukaryota; kingdom Metazoa; phylum Arthropoda; class Chilopoda; order Scolopendromorpha; family Scolopendridae; genus Rhysida; species Rhysida immarginata. Next base: position 1,899,248 of record JAHWFO010045937.1, on the reverse strand, counting down.
CAGTTGATTCCTGATATCCAAGGTATGTTATCTTTATATACCTTGCCTGATATCTTTCTCTTTCGGTGTGATTTTGTATCCTTTAAAAAGGACGCTCTTTCGGAGATTGTGACTGTGGCTGAATGCATCGATCGCTATCTTCATCGAGGGATTCGTCTGTCAAATCGTTCGTTAATCGCTAGATCTGTGCAGTCAATAAGAGAACGAATCTGATTGATCCATTCTTTCGTTGCGCGAGCTATAATATGTTTTGATTAGTACCTTTATATGATCAGTATCCTGGCAAGGGTTGATAATTAGGTTTATTTCATGTGGGGTGGAACTAACACTGCTACTCCTTAGCACAAGGGCTATTATGTGTATTGAAGGCGAAGATGCGATACTGTTTCTCCCACAAAATGTTAACTGCTGAGCATTTAAAACTGCTTCCCCCTCTACCAAGCACCTTTTTCTTTCATTACTGGCATTCAGTCTAAGATAATTTAAAATATCAGCGATGGATATAGAGTGGTTCGTGCTTATTAAAGTAGCTGCATCACTAGCTGCCATGCTGTGAGATATCGATTGCTGTTCACCTCCCCTCTTCGGCGGCCATATTGGAAGCTTGAGTCATTGGCCGCTAGAGGGCTGACGACTGCCAATAGTGCTCGACCAGAAGAAAACAATATCATGGAAGAAGTAGAATTCCATGACAATATACGTTTCAGTTTTCATTTTAGATATTTCCTCTTAGCACTGCGTAGCTGAGAAATAATTTTGACTGCAACATTCGAACAAATTTGCACCTAACAGTAAGTTCAGAATGAAGTCTTAATGGGGAAATTATATACGAACATAAATGGGAAATTCCGTTTTTTAAAAAATTATAATAAATAGTAATATAAGACAATTTGCGATTTTTCGTACGAAAATCTATAAAAATACGAAAATGAAAAATAAATAGGACAGTTAATATTTTTTGGTTTAACATGGATATTTCGTTTTTCGATACGCAATTTTCCAAAACTTTCGTAGGGAATTTCGTAAGTAATTTTCGTGTGACGAAACGAGTGCGGATTTATCTATGCATCAGACCATTCTTTAGCCCATACCTAACTTTCTATGGGTTGCCTGCAATAGATTTGTTGCATCTCCACTCGTTTTGAAATTATATGGAAGAGGGGGGGTGGGGGTATACTTTGACTCACCCTGTATAATGAAAGTGTATATCATTTCTGTTTTGGGCCGATTCATAATGGACGCCGAATTCTATCTACAGTGACTAGAAGAATAGCGTGGCAGCATGCATTCAAATCTGATTCCTCGAATGATGATGACGCCAGATGGCAGCTATATCAACATAATATTAAAGTTCCCTATCCCTATGGTTGGTTGGTTTATTAGAAATTTCTGGCGTCGACTACTAAGGTCATTTTGTGCCTTTTACACAAGTTATATCTGTACGCAGCCCGGGACAAACATCCATGCCCACTGCGGGATTCGAATTCGAACCCACGACCAGGCGGGCTCGTGAACTACTCGTAGAAAGCCTACGCCCTAGCCCTCTCGGCCACCTGGCCGGCTTAGGTAGAGTCCCTGTAAGTAAAACCAGTAATGACACGCCGCCATTTTGGGGTATATGGCAGCATGTATAATGTTAACCTATGGGAAAAACGGCAAATTTGATTGAATTTTTATAAATACGAGGAAAAATAATCCAAATGAAAATTGTTAAAAAATAATTTATTTAGGTGCGAGATGGAATTTTTTCGGAAAATTCCATGAGAAAAATTGCACTTTTAAACATCATTTTGCCCAATTAATTCAATCAATTCAATAATTCCATACGAATACTTAGCCTGTTATTTTTTAATTTTTGAAATCAATAGTCATTAGAAATTATTAAATTTGCACTTCTTATTCCATTTTGGACACCTAGGACCACGTGAATTAACACTATGTGAATTGAAATTTGAAAGGGAGGAATCTGTATATATTGATTCAAATTTTAAACTGGAATTGCTATTTCCAGAGTGTGGATGAAAATGATGAAAGGATGATGATGAAAAGGAAGAAACACAAACATCCATCCCCTCAGCGGGGGAGTGGTTTGCGCCTTAACGCTGTCGGCCACCGGGTCGCTTGGTAAATGTTTTATTACAAATTTTTTAAAAAAAATAAAATCTTGTAAACATTCCAAGGAGGAGCTTTAGCAGTGAAGCAGAAATACATTTATACTGTAGAACCTGCGGTCCTATAGATTGGATTAGCACATCAAACTAGGGTCCTCAGTTCTCCTTTCAGTCTCTGTTAAACGAGAATGAGTTTTTTCTCAACACAAACTCGCCGGGTGTTGCTCCCGATTAGTTAACGTAAGGGGGTAAGTAAACGAGTACAAGAAGGGGTTTAAACAATAACAACTGATTTATTTACAAAGGTACGAAAAGATAACGAACAAATTGAATAATCTTAAATTATAAGAAGAACCGAGGCTCTGGTCATTTCAAGACAGCCTGCTCAGTGCGCTCCCCATGTTAGGGGAGCCTCATTGAGACAGGTGGAGAAGTTCAAGTATCTCGGGATTGCATTCACGAGTGATGGACGGCAGGAGAAAGAATTGGATGCTCGGATCGGTGCAGCAAGCTGTGTCAGACGTGAACTGTGGCGATCTGTGGTAACGAAACGCGAGCTGGGTAACAAAGCCAAGCTCTCCGTCTTCAAATCTATCTTTGTCCCCATTCTCACCTATGGTCATGAGGCTTGGGTAATGACCGAAATAGTGCGATCGCGGGTACAAGCGGCCGAAATGAGATTTCTGAGAGGTGTGAATTACCCTACTAGATAGAGTGTACAGCAGCAGAATAAGGGAATCTTTAGGTGTTGAGCCGCTACTTCTCCGCATTGAGAGATCTCAGTTGCGCTGGTATGGCCACGTGATACGGATGCCGCAAACTGGTCTTCCTCGGCAGTTGTTATTTTCCAAGCCGGTGGGTAAGAGACCAAGGGATCGGCCTAGAACCAGGTGGCTAGACTACATGGAGAATCTGGGTTCGAGTCGCTTGGATATTACCAGGGAGGACATGCGCCTGATGGCGGAAGATCGCGATCGCTGGAGATCCTCCATAAGGCTGCTGCCCCCGCGACCCTAACGGATAAGCGGGTTTGAAAGTAAGTAAGTTATAAGAAGAACAAATAATCGTTAAATAAAAAGGCAATCGTTAATTTTAAAAAGACAAATTCCAAATCAACTCAAATAAATCTAAGAGAAATGACTGAGAGAGAAAAATGAGATCTGAGAGCGTGCGTGTTACCCAATCTAGCTGTTTCTCGCGTTCGCCTCCGTTCTGATGACTGATTCTCTGATATTAAAAATAAACGATTTTTCCCTTCTACTCTGATGCTTAAAGAGGTGTCTCTCCTCGATAAGAAGATTAACGTCAGCTGTTAAATACTAATGCTATTAAAAGCTTATGAGCCTCCTGCTCGATACTAACTGTTCCTCCGTCACTAATCTATGACAGGCTATGTCTAACATATACCTCTGTCCGCTCTGACAGGCTAACACCTTCTATCTGTCATCAGTCTGAAATCTTCTCTCCTGCAACACCTAACCATGTCGACAGTCTGAGTTCTTCTCCTCCACAACGCCTCACTACCTAGCACCTAACTCCAGCTGAGTGTCTGAGTGAAAATGGACACTCAATCAGATGATTGGTGGAAAGAATCATACCACAATCATTACCTGAAAAATCGGACAAAGTGCGTCATATCTGACTCAAACACTGTCGTTAATATAACACCTAGTAAACCTAGAAGAACACCCTATGTAATATAACTTTTATCTCCGTTCTAAACCTTTTCTAAAACCTTTTACTTTACTAAACTTTTATACAACGAAATACTGATTAAATGAATTAAACACTACAGGGTGGTTCAGAAGTCTGCCCCCCCCCTTCCCTTTTATTTTTTGAACCGAAGCAGATATGTCAATCTTGATGAATCCAATGAATAGGAAGTTGTGGGTGGCCTATCCCATGGGGCACTTTTCATCATCCCAAATATGCAAATTAGGACACATTCAAAATTTATCTCAAAAACCGTAAGGGATAGAGAAAAAACCCAATTGCAAACTTGTTCAGCATAAAAAAACAAACAAAACAAAAAAAAATCATCCAAATCGGACCAACGGTTCCCCAAAAAAAGTTAAAAAAAAGTAAATAACCATCTCAAACTAAAAAAAGCCAACTGAGCCAAACCAAAGCGAATCATGTTGCTAACACTCTAAAGGGTATGTTCCACATGATGCCCTTCAGCACCAATGCACAACTGAGCACGTAGTTTCAAAGATGCCATCACTCTTGTTACCATATCAGATGTAATGGATTGGCAGGCAGTCTGAATTCTCTGTTGCAAATCCAGCATAGAAGTTGGCTGAGTGGCATAAACATTGTCCTTAAGGTAACCCCACAAAAAGAAGTCATTAGGGGAAAGATCTGGTGAGCGTGCAGGCCAATGAATTGGGCCACCCCGGCCGATCCACTGACCTGGAAACATTGCATCGAGATGATCACAAGTAGATGCCGCTGAATGGGCTGGAGCCCCATCATATTGATACCATACCCTTCGAAGTGATGCTAAAGGAAGCTCATCTGCAAATTCTGCCACTACAACATTTATTATCATGTCTCTGTATCGTGCAGCTGTCAACGTCCCTTCGTAGAACAATGGACCAACCAATCCACCATTGATGATTCCACACCAGACATTCACTCTCCAATTCACCTGGTGCACTGCTTATTGTAACCACCTAGGGTTTTCTGTTGCCCAATAATGGAGATTGTGTTTATTAATCTCGAGAGAAGCTGGCTTCGTCTGACCACAAGACCCAATTGAGAAAGCCTGGGTCATCGTCGATGCGATTTAGCAGCCAATTGCAGAACTCAAGACGAAAATCGTAGTCTGTTGGCTTCAATCCTTGGTGGCAGTGGACATGATAAGGATGGAATCCATGCATATAAAGTAATCTTAATACTGATTGATGACTGCAGCCAGCTTCTTCAGCAACTGATCGAGTGCTACAATGAGTATTAGCATAAACAGCAGCTAAAATGGCTGCGCTGGAGTCCTCTGATGTGACAGTTGTTGGTCTACCTTGCCGGGTCTGATGACTGACACTTCCTGTTTGCTGAAATCGTTGAACAACTTGGCGAATTGTCTTAGAAGTGGGAACTCTAGCATTGGGATATCTAACTTGGTATTCCCTGGCTGCACTTTTGTAATTATGTGCAAATCCAAAACATAAAACCATACCAACCATTTCTTCTCTACTGTATTCTGCCATTTTTCAGACCTGATTGGCAGTTTCTTCCCCATTCATCAAAAAGCTTCAGCATTTAAAGGGCTAGTGGATAAAACCCAACAGGGGGGGGGGGGCAGGAAGAAGCAAATGCAATGTGAGTGCCAATTAGCATTTGCAATTAACTTTTTATGGGAACCGTTGGTCCGATTTGGATGATTTTTTTTTGTTTTGTTTGTTTTTTTATGCTGAACAAGTTTGCAATTGGGTTTTTTTCTCTATCCCTTACGGTTTTTGAGATAAATTTTGAATGTGTCCTAATTTGCATATTTGGGATGATGAAAAGTGCACCATGGGATAGGCCACCCACAACTTCCTATTCATTGGATTCATCAAATATGACATAACTGCTTCGGTTCAAAAAATAAAAGGGGGGACAGACTTATGGACCACCCTGTATTAGGCTATGCGTGTGTATTGAAAAATATTGGATTTTTGAAATTCTGACTACGGATTCTTAAAGACCATTAAAAAGTAGAATAGGAATGTCTGTAAGACCCACTCTTTGTCTTCATCGATAAAATTGGGTTCAAAACTTTAAAAGTTCCACACCTTCAGGGCTCTATCTCCGAAATGGTAAGATCAATTGAAAAATCACCAAGAATAAGACATTTCTCGAATATTATGTACAATCTGAATATACCATTAAAAATAGGGGTTCCTATTTAAGATTTCATAGTTACCCCCTCCCCCCAGCCACCTTCACAAGGAGGGGGGGGGGTAATTTAATTAATGATTTTCCCCCGCGAAAAAATTATTTTTGATTTTGGACAATTTTTCGTACAATGCTTAGTTTCCGAGATATTGAGTTTTATCAAGATAAAGGCCTCACCCTGCATATTATTAAATAGCGGAAGAATGTTTATTTAGAATAAACTGTCTAGGTTTCCTGGAGATACATGGCACAGGAAACAAAGATAAAATAAATACTTGTGCATTTTTTGAGAATTTTTGTTAACATGAGTTGTGCCATCTAATAAAAAGTTATAAAACACAAAATGTTGTCTTTTTTTCGGAAACCTGTTTTATAACGGTTGTATAACAGGTACACAATCTATATTAAAACAAATTCTACTGTATATTAAAGATACTCTTGTGAGAAAAGTTGTAAAATCTAAAAATCTGTAAAATATTGTATGCTTAAAAACTGTTGTGAAATTAATAAAATTTAAATTTAGTTAAACCTGAGTCTTAAAATTGCTGCATTTTAAAGTCTAACCAAATTTTGAGATATCTCAAAAAATTTCTGGATCCATAGAACTTAGCATTCAGGAGCATCGATATACTTTGGAACACATGAAATTTCTCCGATGGACAATCACCTTTAGTTGCCTTGTGTCACTAAAGGATTTTTAATTCTGTGTTAAAAATGCTGTCGTATGTCTTTAAAAAAAATTGTTTATTTAGCATAGAAAAAATTGACGTACATTAGACCAAGGTTATATATTAAATAGGATGAACAAGCGTTATTTATTTTTATTCCAGGAAGCATGAGATTGAGTTTCGCAGTTAGCTCTGGGCTCATCAAATGATGGTCAAATTTTTTATTCAACATACATTTTTGTATAATTTTTTTTTCAAAGAGCCCTGCTAATATTTGCCAGTCATGCTGAGTTTTTCTTTCATAATACATAGCTTGTTTTCATCTCAATGAACTTTTTTAATTTATTTCACTCAAAGTTGTTAATGTAAAAGATACGATGCAAAATAAAGAGACCCTGTCAGTAGAAGATAATAAGGACTAATTAAGTGCTTGGCATGATTAATCATGCAACCCACTACAAATAATTCTCAATAATTAGAAGCCATGGCTTTAATGTATCATAAACAATTATCTTAGTTGGTTAAATTTATTTATTTATTAAATTTACAAGCAGTGCATATCCGGGGTCGGTATGGTCATAGACCGACGAGTTAGCCCCGGTAGCACATAATGTGTCAAAATAAAAATAGAAGAAAAACAGGATCAGCAAATTATTGACCAAATCTAAATTAGCTGGGTTAAAACAAACCAAATACTAAAAAAACAATAAGCAATAAGCAGAACCGTTTGGATTAACCAAAGTCCTCTGCAAAAATCCCAAAAATACAACAATTCCAAGCGAGCAATACCAGACGTCGTATTGACCTCTAAAAACATACTGAAAAAAATTGTGTTAAGTTAAATTAAAAATCAACCATAGAACAAATTAAATAAAGGATAGTTAATTACAAATTACCAAGAGTACTTTAGCCGATCCGACTAAAAGAATTTATTGTACATCAAAAAAAAAAGTAAATAGAAAAAAAAAGAAAGAAAGATAAAGAAAAGTTGGAAAGAAAGAAGAAGCCGTTTAAAATAAACTGAAGACAGTGTCGGGGATATATTTATAGTAAGGAGTGTGAATGTCCCTTAGCTTGTGTATCTTAGCTAGATGTTGATGTATGACATTGGCTACCTGGTTACATCTATATGCGTGAGTATTTTGCAACTGGATATGACGTGTTGGATGGTTTCCTCTGCGATATGGCATTTCCTGCAAGACCCATCAGTCGAATCTTTGATATTTTTCTGTAGCTTTTAGTGTTAATAACCTGGTCTTGTATGGCAATCATGGTTCCTTCAGTTTACCCAAAGAGACTACCTTCACTCAACCAAAAGTTCGACGCTTTTTTGTCGACGTGCAACTGGTTGAGGTCAGAAGGATGTCTACCGAGGAGTTGCTTTCCGAGCCATGATTGAAGTTTAGTGCATGTTGTAGGAATGTTATGGGTGTTCTGCACGCTGTTCAGATTTAGAGGTGTGTATTTTGTTTCAGCTATGCAGACTGTTTTGTGTAATGGTGATGTGTGTTGTTTAGACTAAAAGAATTCTCTGAGTGACTGAGTCTGTTTCTGGTGGAGATCTGTTATGTCAATAAGACCTCTGCCTCCCTCTGAACGAGGCAGGGTGAGTCTTTCAATAGCTGCGTGTGGATGGTGCTTTCTGTGCTTTGTAAGCAGTTTACGTTGTTTCTTATCAAGTCCCTCAAGATCTGTGTGTGTCCACTGTATGACTCCAAAGGAGTAGGAGAGTATTGGCGTTGCATAAATATTGATGGCCTTGATTAAAATTCTGGAGTTTAAATGCGTTTTAAGTAATGTCTCTAGCCTATGAAGATATTGTTTAGTGAGTGTATTCTTTATGTGTTTGTGCTCAGTTGGGATCTATGTGTTCGTTTCCCCAACTGATTTTTTTTTCTTACCTATCTAATTAAATTGTGATTTAACATATTTTTATAACATTTTATTAATTTTTTAGAGATATTAATTATATAATTAAAATAAAATTTTCGGTTTATAAAAATTTATATTGCTTGTCCGCATTAGATCGGAGTTCGCCAGTTTATTATTTTTCCAGTAGTATTTAATCTTCAATTATTCTCTATATTTGAACACACAAACTTATTGGAGTAATAATATCGTAGCGGGTGGATGGATGATGGGTAAATTCGAATAAACAAGGAATTTATTTTGCTAAACGGGAATGAACTATAAAAACTATATTATTTTTTAAAAGATGTATTTCAGATATATAAATGTATATACAGTATAAGTTTTCGCTGATGTCTTGTGCACATCATGAGCAATTTTAAAAAAACTGATAATAATCTGAATATTCGAAAATACAGCCAAGTAGCATTTAACCACTGAAGGACTTCTTAAATTTTCCCTGAAATATTTATCAAATGTAATCCGTAATATATATTGATAAACCTTTACTTGAAAAACCATAACCATCTTTACTTTTTCAAATCATAATTTTACTTATTCCTGCATTGATTTTTCAGTTACTTATACCGAGTGGGCAAGAAATAACGTGAGGTGTTTAGAGCTCGCTAGCGGGAATTCTATTAGGCCAAATGCAGTACATTTTGGTGTATATACTTAGTGGAACATGCAGTTTCGATTTCTGCAAAAAAAAATAATACCAAAAGTCGCCATAGGGGGCGCTTATTTCAAGAAAACAATGAATACCTAATTGCCAAATGAACAAATACCGTACACACCAACTTTAGTAACAACAATAAACAACGTTTTATTTTTAATTCCAAATGTGTTTCAATATGACCACCCGTGTGCTGTTCCAATAGCTGCATGCGCTAAACGACGTTTTCTACGGCAGCTCGCAGCATATCTGCATTAATTAGTCTGATATGTATGTGACGTTATTTGATCCTTTAAGGTTGAGAGGTCAGGAACATGTGCTTGATACACAAGGCTTTTCAAATATCCCCATAACCAAAAATCACAAGGGTTGAGATCAGGCGACCTGGGTGGCCATACCATGGGAAATGCACGACTAATTATTCTGTTGTCTGAAAAACGTTCTCGCAAGATCTGCTGCACCTGAAGTCCGGTGTGCGGTGGCGCACCATCCTGCATAAAAATGGTAGAATCCAAACAACCCTTTTCCTGCAATCGTGGTATCACAAAATTCTCAAGCATATCGGCATATCTGGCAGAATTGACGGAACAAGTCACCGGTCCACGGGGACGGATTTCTTCAAAAAAGTACGGGCCGTTGATGAAAGAAGCAGTAAAGCCACACCATACTGTTAGTTTCGGTGAATGCATAGGAGTTGGCAGACACACGTGTGGATTTGATGCAGCCCCAATACGGCAGTTGTGGGTGGGTATTGATATCACCATTCAAATAAAAATGTGCCTCATCACTCCATAAAATTTGCCATGGCCATGCATCATCCACTTCCATACGTGCTAAAAATCTCAACGAAAAGTAAGTTCGGGTACGTTCATCTCCAGGAAGCAATTGTTGAACAAGTGTGAGTTTATAGGGATAAAATGTCAATATCTTATGCAATATTTTCCTCACTGTCGAATATGGGATATCTGTTTGGCGTGCTATTCCGTGTGCACTGCTGGTACCCTGCACAGTAGTCACAACAGCAGTTGCAACTTCTTCAACGTGTTGCTGCCTGATTCGTTTGCATCCCTGGCCTGGTTGCACTCCTAGAGTTCCGGTAGATTCAAATCGTTCAATCATTTTCCGTAAGTTAGTTATGCTCATCGGTCCTCTTCGTAACGTTTTCAATCGCCAGAATTCACGAAGGGCAGCACTTGCATTAACACTCTTATGATAAAACAACTTGACTAATAACGCCCGGTCAGGCAGAGTAAGCGTCATCGTCAGGCCATTCGTTCGTGAATGATGGGAAATCCTCAGCCTAGCCTTGAAATAAGCGCCCCCTATGGCGACTTTTGGTACTTTTTTTTGCAGAAATCAAAACTGCATGTTCCACTAAGTATATACACTAAAATGTACTGCATTTGGCCTAATAGAATTCCCGCTAGCGAGCTCTAAACACCTCACGTTATTTCTTGCCCACCCGGTATTTAAAAAAAAAATTCAAAATCGTACTTACCTCTATCCTCCTCATGGAATTTGAATATGATGTTTTTAGGTCTCCCGCTGAATATATCACCTTCTTTTATAAAGGCTTCTTTTATTGCCGAATAGTCCCCCAGAATAACTGCCAGTTGGCTACCAACAGATATACTGAAAGAAATTATATTTTGACGTGTTAAATTAATTCAAAATATAGGTATGATATAAACATATTAAATTATGTATTCAGCTGCTATTTTACAAAACTGGTTATAGTGGACTAAAAATTATTGCTGGATTTCTTCAGAAGCTAAAGAAGTGAGATTTATTTTTAAGGAATCGATAAAAAACGTAATTTCTCAGGTATACAAAATGCTGATCCATCCTTAAGAAAACGATCTTGAAGCTATGTAATTTATGGTTGGCTGCAATTGTAGACGCCAAGTGAACTATGCAAATGACTACATCCTAGATAAGCAAATTGATGATGACACTTTCTCGTTTTTCACAAACATGCATGACTGTTTTTTCATGGAGTGGTTTTAATTTCAACGCAAAATTAACTATAATATTATCTATTCATCATTAATCGTTGAAGTGTCTACTTCCATTTTTCATTCATCTGTCCTTAAAATTCGTGATTGGTGGATATTTTGGACCACTGTATTCTAAAACCGGCTTGAAATTAAAATCTAATAATAATGTTATACCAAGTGTCTCAAAACTCTCGTGCCATATGAAAAGTTTATGAATGTTGACTTTATGTTCACACGGTTTCGCAAGCTTATCATTCATGTTCAAAATGTGCACTATGCACTCGAAGACAGTGTCTCACATGATCCAAATTTTCTGTTGTCACGTGTAAAAGTGTAGCTGCTGGGCTTGGGAATATCAGGGTGCTGGCGATGAAATTCGTCTGCAGCTTCTCGAGATGTTCTGACAAAGAAGTATCAGCTCTACACGTTGTTCTAGTGTCAGCATTATTCCTCTACTCTACTATTTCACCTACAAAATCAAAGCAACCTATTAATCCATTTCGCACGAGACTTTTCAGACACACGGTATAAACCATTGTCCACAGAACAATGTGTAAAATCGTCATTGTAAAAGCAATAAAGGGCGAGGTCAAAAATACTAACACCGAGTTGAGTTAGTGAAGAAAATCATTGTTGCTACGATAGTCAACAATAGGTTAACGATCGAGCAATAACTACTGCTTCACCAACGCAACTCAATGTTTGCATTTTTGACCTCGCCCATAGAAAGCCATTTATCCGATGTTGCTCTCTGTTGTTTTAGATCTTTTTACTGGCAAATAACGTAATTGGTTTCTAATGGTTGCTTTCATTAAGGGCTGCAATAAGTTGCGTTGTACTGACTAACTGTGTTGCAGCCATATCATGTTCTCTTTTACCATATATACCCAAATGTGTAACAATTTTCTGATAAAAAGAATTTCTGGTTTTAGTTGGCTTGCTAGTCTGATTATTATATAGTTAAACACCCTTTTGAAATTAAAGAATGTTATTGAGAGTCTTTGTAAAATATATATTCAAGACCTTTGATAATAGCATAAAGCCGAAATATTCGTCTGGTGATTTATGTTCCTTTATTAAATTGTAATATTAAAAAACATATTTTCTGTAATATAAAATAATTTTCCAATCCTCTTGAGAGTGAACGTTACTCTTTGTTAGTACCGGGTGGGCAAGAAATAACGTGAGGTGTTCAGAGCTCGCTAGCGGGAATTCTATTAGGCCAAATGCAGTACATTTTGGTGTATATACTTAGTAGAACATGCAGTTTTGATTTCTGCAAAAAAAAAATAGTACCAAAAGTCGCCATAGGGGGCGCTTATTTCAAGAAAACAATGAATACATTTGCATAAGCGCGTTCCGTGTTGAGCAATCATGACAATAAAAGGAAAGGCTGAGGATTTCCCATCATTCACGAACGAATGGCCTGACGATGACGCTTACTCTGCCTGACCGGGCGTTATTAGTCAAGTTGTTTTATCAGAAGAGCGACAATGCAAGTGCTGCCCTTCGTGAATTCCGGCGATTTAAAACGTTACGAAGAGAACCGATAAGCATAACTAACTTACGGAAAATGAATGAACGATTTAAATCTACCGGAACTCTAGGAGTGCAACCAGGCCAGGGACGCAAACGAATCAGGCAGCAACACGTTGAAGAAGTTGCAACTGCTGTTGTGGAACAGGAGATGACTACTGTGCAGGGTATCAGCAGTGCACACTCAACAGCACGCCAAACAGATATCCCATATTCGACGGTGAGGAAAATATTGCACCTGAGATATTGACATTTTATCCCTATAAACTCACACCTGTTCAACAATTGCTTCCTCGAGATGAACGTACCCGAACTGACTTTTCGTTGAGATTTTTAGCACGTATGGAAGTGGATGATGCATGGCCATGGCAAATTTTATGGAGTGATGAGGCACATTTTTATTTGACTGGTGATATCAATACCCACAACTGCCGTATTTGGGCTGCATCAAATCCACAAGTGCGTCTGCCAACTCCTATGCATTCACCGAAACTTTATTTATTTATTTATTTATTTATTTATTTAAGAATAAAGGGTTAGAATATACATCAAAGCACAACAGAGATCCGAATGGTCCATATGGGCCGACATGTTAGATCTCTGAAGGGCTCATAAAGATACTAAGAAACAAAAAAAACGTGTTAGTACAATCTTAATGAACAAAAAAACAAAAACATACAGATGGATCGACTGGGCAGATGACAAACAAAAATACTACAAATAATCAGTGGCCCCAAAGTAAATCTAGATGTTTCTTCCACGCAGATCGATTCGGCCTCCGCATAGTAACTCAGTCACTCATAATAACTCCTTAATAGTTATCAGGTGTGTCTAACATCCTAATAATTCAATAAACATCCTACGATACCAGAATACAAACGTCACTAAGTAAAAACATTGTAGCGCAGCGTATGCAAAGACAATTAACTATGCTCCAAAAACTTCATACAACAAGTTGCATGGGAGGAAGGTTCTACCTACCCCAGTGATAACTGATCAAAGGTAGACGACCCTCCCTTGTATATTAATACATAAAAAGCAATAAATTTTTAACCTTTTGCGAAACAACGAATACGATGTTATGGAGCGGAGCTCTTGGGGTAACTGCGCCCAATTTTTTACCCCGATAAAGGTAATACATCGACGTCTGTAGTTTAGTTTGGCAAAGGGTAAGGAAATATCGTTCAATGCGCGGGTGGAGTAGTTATGCCGTTCACGGTTGTAAACAACGGTTACAGGTGAAGTTAGCAACAATATGGAATTCAGACTCTTGTAGATAAAAGTACATGATTGTATAAAAAATATCTGGAAAACCGAAGGTATACACATAGAGGTAAAGTAAGAAGATACCGAATATACCAAAGATACCGAAGATACCTAAACTAACAGTATGGTGCGGCTTTACTGCTTCTTTCATCATCGGCCCGTACTTTTTTGAAGAAATTCGTCCCCGTGGACCGGTGACTTGTTCCGTCAATTCTGCCAGGTATGCCGATATGCTTGAGAATTTTGTGATACCATGATTGCAGGAAAAGGGTTGTCTGGATTCTACCATTTTTATGCAGGATGGTGCGCCACCGCACATCGGACGTCAAGTGCAGCAGATCTTTCGAGAACGTTTTTTCAGACAACAGAATAATTAGTCGTGCATTTCCCATGGTATGGCCACCCAGGTCGCCTGATCTCAACCCTTGTGATTTTTGGTTAAGGGGATATTTGAAAAGCCTTGTGTGTATCAAGCACATGTTCCTGACCTCTCAACCTTAAAGGATCAAATAACGTTACATATCAGACTAATTAATGCAGATGTAGAAAATGTCGTGTAGCGCATGCAGCTATTGGAACAGCACACTGGTGGTCATATTGAAACACATTTGGAATTAAAAATAAAACATTGTTTATTGTTGTTACTAAAGTTGGTTTGTACGGTATTTGTTCATTTGACAATTAGGTATTCATTGTTTTCTTGAAATAAGCGCCCCCTATGGCGACTTTTGGTACTTTTTTTTTTCAGAAATCGAAACTGCATGTTCCACTAAGTATATACACTAAAATGTACTGCATTTGGCCTAATTGAATTCCCGCTAGCGAGTTCTGAACACCTCACGTCATTTCTTGCCCACCCGGTATTTACTTCACAAGTATGTTGTGGCATTTAGGAGAGCAACACAAGCGGTTCTTTCTGTGAGAAATATAATTGTTCTAATTATTCCGCTTCCTCTATTAAAGATTTCAGCCAGCTGAGTGAATTGATAAATATTTGACTCAAAGAAAGGAACTATAGATTCCGATGAAATTTCAGGACAACGCATTTCTTTTCGTTTAATTGAAGCATCATGCAGTGATTATAGAACCGGTTTCATGACAATTTGATCATACACATACCGTATGTTTCAAAAGTTCTCAAACTGCCCCTTCTGTATGTGGGGAAAGCCTACCTTATGACAGCAGGGGTAATGTTCGGTCAACCACTCAAATAAACCATGTGCTGAAATTACTTAAAACAAAGTTTCTCAAATGTCTTTGTTTTATTTTTACATTCCCAAAGGAAACAATACATGTAGATCACACCATTTGCTCAAAGTGTTCACAGTTCACCTCTTGGCAATACACTAGTCGGTGCTCAAACGCACTGCAGGCATTGATTAGGATAGCCTGAGGAATATTTGCCACCACCTGCCTAATTCTTTCCTTCAGTTCGTTAAGGCAAGTCTCGAAGACATTGTGCTTAACATAGCCCCATAACAAAAAGTCAAGCGGGTAAAGATCCGGGGATCGAGGCGGCCATTCAATGTTCCCCCTTTACCGATCCAGCAGTCAGGGAATACTTCGTCCAGATACTGGCATACAGAGACGGCGTAATGGGGAGGAGCCCCATCTTGTTGGAACCAGATGTTGTTATCGCTTGCTGTCTCAGCAACAGCTGAACCAACCTCGTCTTCTAACAGTTGAAGGTATTTGGGGCCATCCAGTGTTCCGTCAATGAAAAGGGGCCTATAAGATTAGTGCCCATAATGCCTGCCCAGACGTTTACTTTCTGAGTACACTGAGTGTGGTCTTCACCTTTACTTTCTGCAATGTGGATTGTAGTCGGACCAGAAGTTGTGGAGATTTACCTCCCCATGCAAAGTGAATGTGCAGTCGTCGGTGACGCAAATACGACGGAATACTGCAAAATCTGCATGGCATCTGTTCATCATTATCACGCAAAACTGCACTCGACGATCCTCGTCACCATCTGTCATTTCTTGATGAAATTGCATGTTGAACGGGTGGAACTTCAAACCATGCAAGATACACCATATCGATGAGTGGCTGATTTGAAGGGCGTGCGCAACGGCACGTGTCGATTGTACACAACAGGCCCCAATTCTTGCTACAACAGCCGTCGTTTGTTGCGGACCTGTCCCTGTACGTGGTTGACCTTGCCGTTGTCTGTCCGCAACACTTCCTGTCTTTCGAAATCGTTTGAAGGCTTCGGGTGGTCAGGATGCCGGGCATGGAATTCGTCGGCGGCATTGTGCAACTTCAAATCCCCTCTCGCGCAAAGGAGAACCATCTCTGCTCGTTCTTGCATACTGTATTTCATTTGTTTGTTTTCACACAGTAAACGCTTTTTAAACTGTTACTGTATCGATATAAGCTTAATACCGTATACCATAGGTTTTATAAATTTTTTACTTTAACCTTTTATTTCACTTCATATTCGCGTATTTGCATTTATGTAAAATAAATAGCAGGAATTCGTAAGAACTGGGAGCAATCATTAATTGAAAAAAAGTGGTTGAGAGACAGTGGCTCCTGTGTACCAGCCCTTCAGCATACCTGCACAACAGTACGTTATGCAGGGAAAGTCATCTCCTGCGTTCGGGAACTTTTGGAACACAGGGTATAAGAAATCTGTTGTCGGTCTGTTTGTTGTCACTGGACGGATTTTGATGAAACTTTGTATGATTATAGCTAATGATCTGGACCAACATTTAGGGTACTTTTGATCCCGATCAATCAGGAAGTTTCCGAGGGAATTATATTTATCTTCTTTCTTTCTTTCTTTCTTTCTTTCTTTCTTTCTTTCTTTCTTTCTTTCTTCTTTAAATTGTTTTTTATTTTTTCTTGTTTAGATTATGGTTCAAGGCTTGGAGGATATTTATAAATTAAAAAAAACGGTTTCCGTATGTGTTTCAATGATCATCGCGTATGAAGTCGGGGAGACAGCTAATTTCTGCATATAATACGGAGTCAAGATTATTTATTGTTCACGTTTTGTCAAGTTGTTACTTTCTTCAAAATTTAGTGCCTCTTATTTGTGATACTCTTTACGATTCAAAATCTTTTCATTCAAGAGCATAATAAACGAGCTCATACACTATTAATATATGGAATTTTCCCAATGGGAGCAAGAGTCTATTTAGACAACATTCTTGGTGGAATATTATTATTGCAATCTGCAATTACGTTTTAGAGTGATATAGTTTGATGAACCTAAAAGCTATTTTTTGTTTTAATGGCCATTTAACTTGTCGTGCTGCTATTATTTCGCCCAGCAGATTTTTTTCATCAAGTGCCGCGATCTTATAGACTCATCGGTCTTCCTCATCATCTAATTTGGCATTCCCTATCATCAAAATTCCCTACTTTCAGATTCTTCAAATTCTAAATTATTCATCTGGATTTTTCTAAAAGTGACGACGGAACTGCCCCAAAACACTTCTAAACCAAGCTTACTCTATCAATTCATTTGTTTGGGAACATTATCCATACGACGACGTAATACGAGGACATTCAAATTTTATAAAAATTGACCTGGACTTTTTTTTTATTATAAAAATCAGGAAACTACAAAAACACACAAGCACACATCAGTTATTTCCCAAAGAACTCTCCTTGCCTCTTTACACATTTTTTCCAGCGTTTTGATGAGTCACACTTAACCAGAAGACATTGGGTTTATAATTAAATAAATAAATATTTTTGATTTTGTTGTTGGTTTGAATTATTTGTTTTATATAATTATTGAAAATGTAAAGTAATGTGATAACAGCAAAATCGCCAAATTTTGTCATGGAGGGTATATTAACGGAGTAAAGAAAATTATTAGCGACATAAACTTTGAGATAATTATAACTTGGGCATAGAACTTTACAAGTTAAATAAATCGTTATGAATGACAAAAGAAATCTTTTGCACAAATAATTAACACTTGAGTATAAAAGTTTACAAGTCAAATAAATTGTATAAATTGTACAAGGAAATCCTCAAAAGTAGTTTATAACTGAAATTGGATTAAAACCTTACAATTCAAGTAAACTATATGAATTGTAAAGGAAAATCTTTAGAATAAACATAAGGGGGTGGGAGACTTTCACAACTTTTCATTAATTTTGAACTGAATGTAAAAAATTCCCAAAATTGCTAGGAAAAGAAATTACGACTACCACGCCAGCATTAAGTGTTCAAAAAAAACAGTGATAAAAATAGGAGCAATGCCATGCATATTGATTTCATATTGAGTCCATATCAGCTTAAGGAGAAGAAGTTGATACCGGTCTCCGGTCCAAAAATTAAAAATCTGGAGGAAGCCCCTTATCGTTTTGTTTAATTTTGAGAGCAACTGAAATTCAACTCATTCTTCCGGTATTATCTTTCTGAATTTTCATGATATTTGCTTGGGCTTTTTATGAAAGTAGCTCTATACATTTGGCTATTAAATTATGCAAAAACATTCTGGCAACGCTTGCGCATGCGCAGATAAACATTATTTTTAGTAAAGCATTCTTATTTCATAAAATATTAATATTTTAATATTCTGATTGCAAGCCGTTGTCTCTACTGCAGTTTGTCAAGTCTCCTGAAAATGACATTGCATTGGGTTGAAAACCCTGCATGTTATAAACAAAAACTTACAAAAAAATGCTATTTTTTTTAAAGAAACTTTTATATCTCCTTGAATATACATGCTATTTTCATACAAATGCACACATAAGTAAAAGAAGCCTCCTAATCATATGCTACAGCTACAACGCATTTCAAACATTATTTTTTACAGGGTGATCCCAAACATTATTTTTTTTGTTCAATTTGTTAGTGGTCCCTAATTTGCCTTTCGAACAAATCTTTCGCTGAAATATATGACGTGTAGCCTGCTCTTTACACCCCTGAAGTTTCAGGATTATTCGTCAAGTATTTTTCTTACTGAACACCAGACCTCAAATAAAAATTTAAGCGTACATTTATGGACTGTCGCATTAATTGTGTCACATAGAATTTCTGGGTTTTTTTTCAAGTTTTTACTGTATTGTCATGAAAGGTACTTAATAATTCGTGTCTCACTTTTCCTGTAAGTGACAGGAATTTTGTACATTAAAGTATTTCATTGTTTTGGTTTACGTAGGGTTGTCATCTCAAAAATCTGCCAACCAGGACATGATGCATGAAAACCCCGGATTTCGGAGCTTAAAACCCGGACATGTAAACAGTGTTTTTTTTTTAAGTTACTCAGCAAAATAAAAATTAGTTTTAATTGTTATAAATCAACTTTTTATGCATTTGAAGAAAATATAATTAAATAGCCTCATGTTTTATAAGAACTTAACTTATAGTTACAACTCAACACCGCTTTCTACACACGTCTTACACTGTCCGCTTAAGTTTATTTTTATTTTTTTGATCGAAAACTCCAATGCGTCGCGCGTGAGTTTTTTTTCAGTGTCGCCACCTAGGTATTTGCATTCGTACTAACGCACTAAGCAGACGACAAAGCAAATTTAAGAACATGACCACACCAGGTAGACAGAAATGTTCAGCTCTGAATGGCGAGAATAATCGTCGAAATAATCGCTATAGTTTTTTCGTTTTCCAAAGGACACGAAAGGTACTTATTATTGTATTAATCGTATATTATTGTATTATTCGTAAAATAATATTGCATAGTTGCTTATTGTAATTGATATAATTAAGTAGGGACTGTAGTATAAGAAGATATAAGGACGAATTTCTGTAAATTATATAAAATTCTTTAATTATTACAATTCGAGTAATAATTTTTTATGGATGAACAGTTTGATGCATTTTCTAACTAATGCGTACTGGCTGACTGTCTTCTAACAAGGAATATGCGGTCATGATAAAGAAATACACTTTGATTTGCACATTACTAAAATTTGGTTTTAGTCCGTGAGTTTACTAATAAGCCACATCCCGACCATATCTTTGTTATATTGAACGTTGATGTTTAAAAAACTTCAGATGTCGAAAATGGATAGTCAATTCTCAGAGATAGACCTGAAGAAATGAGAAAAGGAATTGAAACAAAAACGAAAATTCAAAGAAATTAATAAAGCTAAAACATTTTATGGTCAAATTAATCATAAAAAAATGAGTAATCACATTCAGTGATTAATGAAAAATGAATAAATAGTGAAAATATATGCTTTTATCGTATTTCTTATGATGTTATATGAATTATACAACAAGTTTCTCCACCAATCAAATTTATTTTAAAATTTGAAAACACCCCAACAGTTTAAATAAGTAAACATATAAAATAAATTTAATTTAAAAATTCCCACCCCTTCCCCGTTGACAAATGCAATTAACCCATCTCTTAATTAATTTGGCATACGGATTTTCAAATCCATTTTAAAAAAATGATTTTTTTAAAGTCTACGTTAAGTGTTATATGAAATTTCTAATACACATAAAATTTCTTAATGTATTAATTTCATCCATGTTCATAACGTTTTAGATTCAGGAAACAACAAACTAACAAGTGCGAAAGTTTTTGACTGGTTTGTTATTTAATTAAAAAGATTATTTGAATTAAAATAAGTTTCACTAAATCAATTAGATATTAATTCACGGAACGATTAAATATGATTCAGGGAATAAATATTAATATTCTTTGACTAGATTAAGACATTTGTTCATGCAAAAGTTTGATTAAAACCGATAAATATTTCCCGTGTCGTCTGCTTAGGTGAGTTAGTACGACTGCAAATAACCAAATGGCGCTCTTTTGAAGCACTCACTTACAGAGACAAAGGAGTTTTCGATCCAGTTTTCCTTCATCCATGCCGTTAATTTGAAAACTTTAGAACCCGGACTACAAATGAAACCCCGCCCGGACGCTCCCTGGACGCCCTCTAAACTAGGACAAATCCGGGGAAACCCGGACGGATGGCAACCCCAGTTTACGTCAATATATACAAGGTGTCCCAAAAATTGTGTCGGCGAGTGTATATATTTTGTAAGTCATTAATGTTGAGGCCTTTTTCTTCCGGCATAGGCACTGCAGCTGCAAAGGATTTGTCCGCTGTCACTTTGGTACTAAGCGTGTTTTTAATCTAGGAGTATTTATGACATTTCGTGTAGCTTTTAGTGTGCTGTTCTCCATATATTATGCATTTTGGCGGGTCTTATCCTATAATCTTGGGATAGTCACTTGATTGATGCCCCTCTGCGCAGAATTGTTGCTACAAGGATCTTCCGTGCAGCCTATGGATACGTGTCCAAAGTGCAGGTAGTAGTAGCACTCTAGTGGCTTCTTTATCCTTCTAAAGACTTCCACTGGCACTGCCAGTGGGCCAAAACGAGTGACTGCCTTCAACGACTAGTTTAGTTCGGTGTTGGGGAGCAGAACCAAAACTATAGTCATATCAATGGATCCTTTATGTTTCCTCAGCCTGATTACCTTTTTCGGATAGTAGCTGGCTCTTTTTAGTCGTACGGATCATACGTTACATCCATATTTCGAATCACTTATTTCAACACTTTCTCGGACTTCAATTGGTGGTGCTGAATTTTTATGACTTAATTGTCAGACTTAATTCAAGATACTAACCTGTTGTGCGTTACTAACCTCGACGCTTAACATTGACAATTTCAGCTCTGCCCATGTGGATTGTCATCTTTTCCACTGGTACGTGCTTCTCGAGCTCACTTAAAATTGTTTTAAAAGGCAACGCCATGAAGTCCACACAATAATCGGCGGAACATAGGAGCCCTTGGAGACCCTTTTGGTGCTTCCTTCTGAGAGCGCTGAGGAATTCTTCGTTTACACTGGATACGGTCTTCAATTTATCAATCCTCGATCCTTTTCTGAGGTTTACGAACAACAAACCAGGCACCATTTTCCACTTATTCACTTCCGGCAGAGTGACTTCTTTTACAGCCACAGTCAAAAACTACTTCCATGGACTCCTTTTGTTAGCAAAGAAAATAGATTAAAAAAACATTCCTTACTTCATTGTTTTTCATGGAGTTTCCTTCTTTCGGAGACCCTGAACGTTTCTCAAAAGCTTCAAGTTCACTTATCATTTCAATAACACCTGTACGAGAGTTTTGAATTTTTCTGTTCATACCATTGAATTCTTCTCAAAACTTATACGTAATGATTCGATCTTGGCCTCCAGTGCACTATACTTAGCGTTTATTTCATCTAGCATTTCTTTAAAAACTAGGTCGAATACTTAACATCCAAGCAGGCATGTTTTTACCATCAGTCACTTGCAAAAACTCTTTAGTCGACTTCAGCGTGGTTAATCCTAAAAGAGAAGCGCACAGAACTATAGGAAAAAAAAGAAGAAAAGAGTACTCTTGCAGCTAGGTGTGTCCTAAAGAAGCCGTCACATGAAGACGATGACATTGCAGACGATGAAGAGCCATGACAATGACCTGGTGGCTGGAATATTGAATAACCGGATAGAAATGAAGTGGCATACAAATTATAGAAAACCGAGGCATATTCTTGATGTCAACATCGAAGACATTGGCAACGTTTCCTTCCCGGATTACTGGAAGAAGTAATACCACCCCCTCCCCCTCTCCCACTCTTCTGACAATCGTCAATATTATTATTTTGGTTTGTTTTTTTTTTCATAATGTGGACGACCTATTTGGGTTAGTCAGGCTTCTTGGCTATTTCAGTGTATTTCATGTGGAATTTATTCCGGAAAGGTGAGAATCGTGTAAGGACTGATTACATCCCACCTGAACAAATGTACACTTCACTGTTCGATTGTCGACTCAGTATGTCTTGCTGGATTTCGCGTGATATTGTTCGATCTGGAACAAAAGTGCCCAAAACTTTTACCCACAAATACCCACCAAACTTAAATTACCATTCCCTTTACCCAATGATCTGTGAATTACCCACAAATCGGGTGATTAGTCACCAACGACAACACTAATTCCTGTTCAATTCCTTAGAGATGGTGTACTACCAAAACTCGTAGGAGTTTTAATAAATTCTTTCAATATTGCTACAATCGGACCCTATTCTTTCATCTTAACGTTATTTATGTTTGCATTTATTCACGTTGCTGACAAGATGCCTTGTTTATTAGGACCGATAGGTACTTATGTTTTCACAATTTGCGTCCGTCTGTCCATCCGTCCGTCTGTCTGTCTGTTAGTGCTCTAGCTTTCGAACGCTTCCGAATTTTCGACTTCCGTTTTCGCCATTCGACAACTTAGGGAAATCGGAAGACTGAGTTCGTTGGTGGAAAAAATCGGTGAACTACTTCCGGTTCCAAACGTCAAAAATAATATAGGGGACCACGTTTTTCACTATACAATTCCATGTATAAATGGCCTGTGCATTGCCAAATGCTGTTCTCCCTTTGGCACTCCATAGCTAAAGCAGAGAAAAGGCTTGTGAATTAAGTGAAGACACGTGATAGTCTTCCTTGATGGCCAATGTCAGTCAGAACTGGTTCAAGGGTATGTGGTTTAGTGGTACCATAAAGGTCCACTGGAAATTTTCAATGTTAACATATGGCATGTATTATATCAAACAGCTTGAAATAACATGTCATTATTGAATATTAGCGTAAAATTAATGACAGTCGACATAGGTTCAATGGTATGTGGTTTCATGGAACCAGTTTGGTTCAGGGGAAACTTTCAAAGCTCAGATTTGGCATATAATATATAAAACAACATGAAATGATGTGTCATGCATGAATATCACGTAAAATGAATGATAGTCGAAATTGGTTCAAAGGTACCTGCTTTTCATTGACCCATTATGGTTCATTGGAACGTTCTATGCTAAAATATGGCATGTAATATATCAAACGACTTGGAATGATGTGCCATGAATGAATGAATATAACATAAATTTATTAATAGTCGAAATCGGGCAAAAGATACCTATTTTTCGTGGACCCATTATGGTTCATTGGAACTTTCAACGCTAAAATATGGCATGTAATATATCAAACGACTTGGAATGATGTGCCATGAATGAATATAACATAAATTTATTAATAATCGAAATCGGTTAAAAGGTACCAGCTTTTCGTGGACCCATTATGGTTCATTGGAACTTTCAATGCTAAAATATGGCATGTAATATATCAAACGCCTTGGAATGATGTGCCATGAATGAATATGACATAAATTTATTAATAGTCGAAATCGGTTAAAAGGTACCTGCTTTTCGTGGACACATGGTTCATTGGAACTTTCAATGCTAAAATATGGCATGTAATATATCAAACGACTTGGAATGATGTGTCATGCATGAATATAACGTAAAATTAATGATAGTCGAAATTGGTTCCAAGGAACCTGTTTTTTGTGGAACCATTATGGTTCATTAGAACTTTCATTAATAAAATATGGCATGTAATATATATCAAACAACTTGCAATGACGTGTCATGAATGAATATAACGTAAAATGAATGATAATTGAAATTGGTTCCATGATTCGTGTTTTAATGATACCATTATGAAACTATTGGAAACGTTCACTGCTAAGATATGGCATGTAACTAATTACACCTTATATTATCAATAGTTTGTTTGTGTTAGGCAAAATTTAACATTAGCTAGTAGCTACTCCCTTCAATGATACATGCTTACGCAGAAATGTGTTGGCAATTGTTTTTGAAGAAAGATTATTTAATAGCAATGCTAATAAATTAAAGGATTCGTATATGTTCTAATCTATGGAGAAATGCTACTTTCTCCATTTAACTTTTCAGATAGTTTTATTCAGTCAGAACTATACGTTTCCCTTAGAAGTACGCCTTGCTTAGCAACCATAGGCTTCTTTAGCAACCTCATCTAATTCAAATGCTTTCCTTTTCGTTCTCGATTTCTTTAAAATCCTATCGGTCCTGGGCATTTCGGTTGCCTAACTTGTTTTCATTCAATTTAATTCATCATTAAATATAATTTTCTTTATTACGAGCCGCCTCTGTCTTTCTGTCGTTCACGTAACAAAACTGCCTGTATCAGGCGACTCGCATAGTAGGGTACGGTGTTAATACACACGGACTTACAGGGTCGGATTGTGTAGTTCATCGGCATTAGTATATTTTCCAAACCATCTTCTGCTGTCTTATAATGTGCGTATCATAATGATAGAACCACCCTTGATTAGTGCTGGTAACGTTAGTACAATTGAAGAGCTCGGGGCAATAAGGACGTAACCCACCGGAAGAAGTCCTTACTGCTTGTGAAATCCATTCACAGTATGTTTTAGTAACATTTGCACAAGTAAACTGCAATCACAGTAAAGCAAAACATCAACAATATAGAATTACAGATTTTTTAAAGATATAAGTTCACTTTTCTCAAAAAATT
Source organism: Rhysida immarginata (assembly GCA_023313115.1). Lineage (NCBI taxonomy): Eukaryota > Metazoa > Arthropoda > Chilopoda > Scolopendromorpha > Scolopendridae > Rhysida > Rhysida immarginata. The sequence continues at coordinate 1,873,880 of JAHWFO010045937.1, read as the reverse complement.
CTTCCTGCGAGTTACGTCCTTGTTGCCCCGAACCCTTCAATTAAAAAACAAAATGGAATAAATTTTTGTAAGAATGTCCCTTGATTATAATGAACAATGGTCAAAAAATAAATAATAAAAAACGTCGCATTGTTGCGCACAGGGAAAAAATCAATGACGTATAGAGAGTTTTCATGTGACGTCGCAACAATAAGGCGGCCATACTGGTGCACCAGCGCGAGCGCAAATCCCATGTGGTAAAGAAAGTACCAGTGCTGCACCATTATGGCGGACAGCTGACGTTTGATGACGTCAATGAAAAACCTCTATATTAAAGATAGACTCCGAATCAATGACGTATATTAAAGATAGACTCCGAACCTTATTGTTGTAACTTGAAGCAAATTGGGAAGCTCCATGCCCAGAACTGTCATGGCCGAAAGTGAGTGAAAATGATGCAAAATACATGACTAAACACGAGAGTAGCTGATTAATAATTCTTTCACACGCCGATAACAGAGTGATAAGTTTATCTTTTCGTTTACTTTGTATTTGAAGTATTTTATTATATTTTATAATTAATTTTTCGATCATAGTTTCAATTTCAATTTCGTTTCGATTGTCTTTCAGTAACGTATTTTCATTTTAGTTACGTATTTTTGATTTATTTTTGTGGAAAATGATTCCTGATCCTTTTGTTTTGTTTGTTTATACAGTTGTACGCAGTTTAACTTTGAGGAATGGTTTTGAATTAATTATTCCTCAGGCCCAAAATCTTCAAAAACAAAGCAGCCAGACAGCTAATTACTCCACGGCTCACTCCTGCCCAGAACTAACATGGCTCAATCAACACCTCCTAAAGAGACAGCCTCTGCACGGAAACCGTCATAGTAGTGCAATTTCAGGGCTTATTATTGGTAGAAATACGAATAACAAAGCACTACTCAGATGATGTAACAATGTATGACGTTTCCGTGCACAGACTTTCTCTTTAGGTAGTGTTGGCTCAATTTGCTTCACTTTTTGCCGCTGTTAACAATAGGATTCGGAGTCTATCTTTAATATACGTCATTGCTCCGAATCCTATTGTTAACAGCGGCATAAAGTGAAGCAAATTGAGCCATGATAGTTCTGGGCAGGAGTGAGCCGTGGAGTAATTAGCTGTCTGGCTGCTGTGTTTTTGAAGATTTTGGGCCCGAGGAATAATTAATTCAAAACCATTCCTCAAAGTTGTTCTGCGTAATCGTGAAAACAAACAGACACGAAAAAGGATCAGGAATCATTTTCCAAGGCATAAATCAAAAATACGTAACTAAAATGAAATTACATAACTGAAAGACGATCGAAACGAAATTGAAATTGAAATCATGATCGAAAAATGTTTTATAAAATATAATTAATTACTTCAAATACAAAGTTAACGAAAAGATAAATTATCAGTCCGTGACCGGCGTGGGAAAGAATTATTAATCAGCTACTCTCGTGTTTAGCCATGTGGTTTGCATCATCTTCACTCAATTTCGGCCATGACAGTTCTGGGCATGAAGCTTCCCAATTTGCTTCAAGTAATAAAAATTGCTTCGGAGTCTATCTTCAATATACGTCATTGGAAAAAATCATTTTTGCACTGTCCCAAAAGGATAGAACCACTTATCCAAAAATAAAACTTTGGCTATTGTACATTATAATCAACGGACATTCTTACCAAAATCGTTCCCTTTTATTTTTTAATTGTACTAACAGCACTAATTACGGGTGGTTCTATCATTATGGGACGCACCTTATAGTGTATATCAAAAGGAAATAAAGTATTTTTAAATTCAAAAAAATGGCCTAAGGATGTATTGATTATGCAGTAATAATTAATTTACCACTGATTGCACCATAAATTTAAAGATCATTATCTTACAAAAACATTATAATTTGTAATAATATTCTTTGACAATTTTATAATACCTGCTATAAATTATAATACTAAAACAGCTTGTAATAATTTTAAAAAATGATGCTCTTTAAATAAGAAAAGGGAAATGCAAAATTTTGAAATGATACAACTCTCAAACAGCAGATTCTCTAAAAAAATCAATCAATATGTACACTTAAAATTCATACTAAAATTCAAATAAATCTATAAGTATTTTTATTGCCTTACACATTGCAATCGTTATACTTAGGAGTGATATCGTTTATTAACGAAACAACTGAAGAAATAAATGCACTACTCCGACAACTGTTTTGTGATTTATATGAAATGAAACTTTTTTAGTAAAAAAATCTTTTCTCGTAAAAATATTTTTCTTCAATATCTTCAAACTTTAAAATGCACAATAAAATAAAAACTAACCTCATAACATTTCCATATCTTTTCGATAATTCTGCCAATTGTACTTCCGGATATTTTCCTATGAACGGTAGATATCCTACGATCGGGATTCCCCAAGGCCCTGGCGGCAATTGTCGCTGTTTCCACGCCCATCGGACAACAATGATGCAGATAAGCGTAAGAGAAATGGATAAAAGAGTACAATGATTAAGAAAATACTCTATAGAATCCATTTCTGTTTTGAATAAACCGTGAAGAACTGAAATCTCCTTTCTAAGGGAGTTATAATGAAAAATTCTCTTTTATATTACTATGATAATAAAAACATTCCAGAAGATATTTGAAACTGAGAAGGAAATTCATTTTTTACACTAAATTAATAAAAAAAAAAGCTAAACTCAATCCTCTGGTTTTAAAACGAAGGTTTTTTTTTCTTTTCAAAATTAACGGAGGAAACGAGTGAAACTGCTGCAAATATTATTTTTAATTTAATTTTTTTAAATTTTAATTTTTTATTTCTTGTGATCCAATACGTCCATCTAGGGACTGTATAGCCAGAGGCCGACGAGTTGGGTCTCCTGAATGGACCTGGATTAACAACTGCTGTAAGATGGTCGCAGCAGCCGGGAAGGGGGGGGGGGGAGAATGAAGATCGTGTCTCACTGATGGTCACCCATCCAGAGTTAAACTAGCCAAGCCTGATGCTGACTTAATTTCACTGAAGTTGTGTGTTCAGTGAAAGCCCACCAGGCCAAGGCCTCCCAGCTCTATTTATTATCTTTTTTAATATTTATTCGAATCTTAAAAAAATAACAAACGAGATATAATATTGGACTTTTTACTCTTAGGAGTTTAAGAACTTTAATTATATAATATTAAAAAATAATTATATCTGTTAATAAAAAAACAATAATTAATGAAAAACTGTAACGAGTGAAAATGAGACAGGTAACAGTAAATGAAAGTAAAAGTAAATCTAAGAAATTAATAAATGAAAACTGGGATTAATGTTCCAAGTATGAGTTAGGAATATTAATTTAAAAAATTCCGCCAGCTGCTTTCGAACCAGGAACCACGAATATCACGATCATTGCTTCTGTTAACTGCATGTCGCGAACATTAAAAACGAAGGCTGTCTCCAAGAGACCTAAAGACTAAACGAAAGTAGTCAAGATGGAAATCCAATGATAAAGGAATCGCAGATGGTGAATTGCTCTGTTCAAACTACCAAAAAGTTGATGAACACTCATAAACATTAATAAATGAAAACTGGAGTTAATGCTCCAAGCATAAGGTAATGATATTAATCTATGGAGCCACGTACTTGCCCTATCATTTTGTGTATTGACTACACTGTAGAGGCAACCAGCATAATACTCCTGGTTCATGGTTCGATTTTTATCCATTATTATCATAAACAGTTCACCTTTTGAAGCCTCTCATTATTACAGGGTCGGGACCCATTAATATAACCACCTGCTAGTATCCGGAGTATTCATCAAGTAGTCGACGTGGCAGAGAGTCAATGAGTCCTCGGAAGGTGGTTGCAGGTATCTGGGATCATTCGGAGATCAGTGCATCCCGTAATTCCATCACCGTGCGTGGTGGAGGGTCCAGCTTGCGGACATGGCGATCGAGATGGTCCCACAAATGTTCAATGGGGTTGGGGTCCGCGGAGTTTGGTGGCCACGGGAGTAGCTTGAGTTCATCCTCATGCTTCTCGAACCAGTCGTGGACAATTTTGGCAGTATGGCAGGGAGCACTGTCCTGTTGAAAGGTGCCATCACCCTGAGGAAACACTGTCGACATGAAGGGGTGTACCTGGTCTGCGACGATCGTCAGGTAACGAACAGTATTCAGTGTGCCCTACAGCCGTATCAGTAGACTCAGATCATACCACGAAAACATCCCCCAAACATTCACACCTCCCCCACCAGCCTGTCGTCAGCCAACGATGGTGTCGGGATGCCTGTTCTCAGATGCTTCCCGGTGAATTCTCCATCGTCCGTCCACTCTGTTCACCAGAAACCGCGACTCGTCAGAGGTCCAATGGCGATAATCCATTGCGAATTGGAGGAGTTTTTGGCGATGCACAGGCGTCAACATGGGTGCTGTTACCATACGCCTGCTCCGGAGCCCCAACCTCAAGAGGGATCTTTGCACTGTCTTGGTGCTGACACGCCTAGTGGCCCCACTGTTCATTTGCTGTGTCACTTGCTCAACCTCATTCGTAACCGACGCTCGCCTCTAGTATCGATGGCCCGTGGGACCCCACAGTAACCTCTCCAGGATGCTCGAAACTGTATAGTTCGTCCAGTCGCGGTCACCTTCACAACGGTAGCCCTAGAGCAGTTCACAATGGTGGCCGTTTCTGAAATGCTGCCCCCCTTGGCCCGATTGCCAATGATCATCCCCTTTTTGGAGGTCCGACAGGTCACTTGCTCTGCCCATGACGGCGACAATTGCTGTGTTAACGGATGCTACTACACGTCTGCTGTTGTCAGCTTTCAATGATAGGCAGGGATTTTTCATCTGCATACAATGGGATTCCAACATGTTCGAGGAGAGGTGGTCATATTAATGTGTCCCGATCCTGTATAACAATGAGAAACTCAAACAGTAACTTTATAAAATAACAGGTTTCTGAGGTATATACAGGACAAGGTTGGTTAATTGCTAATAACAGTTAGTAAGATGATTTCCAGGTTTTCAAAAATATACATTTGTCTTCTCATAGGAAGAATAAACCATTAACGAATGACATAACCAAGTACCGAAAGGTTAAACTAAACCATTCACGGAACAATATTTTTAAACAGCCCTATGTTAACATTGTAAGTTTCTAATGGGCCATAAAGATAAAATTACACCACGTACCTTTGAACGAATTTAGACTATCATTAATTTTACGTTATATTCATTCATGACAAATCATTACAAGTTGTATGATATATTACATGCCATATTTTAGCATGGAAAGCTCCAATGAACCATCATGGTTCCACTAAACCAGGTTCCTTGAAAGCAATTTCGCCTATCATTAATTTTACGATATGTTCATTCATGACACCTCATTCCAAGTCGTTTGATATATTACATGCGATATTTTAGCACTGAAAGTTTCACTAAACCAGGTTCCTTGAAACCAATTTGAACTATCATTAATTTTACGTTATATTCATTCATGACACATGCTTTTAAGTCGTTAGCTATATTACATCCCATATTTTAGCATGGAAAGTTCCAATGAACCAGAATGGTTCCACTAAACCAGTTTCCTTGAAACCAATTTACGAAAATCATTAATTTTACGTTATATTCATTCATGACACATTATTCCAAGTCGTTGGATATATTACATGCCATATTTTAGCTTGAAAGTTCCAATGAACCATAATGGTTCCACTAAACCAGGTTCCTTGAAACCAATTTGGACTATCATTAATTTTACGTTATATTCATGTTAGGACAAACTTCGTCAAGGAGATTCCATGGTATCCAACCCCTTTATAAAATACGATTAGTCCATATGCAAATGAACTAATCGCATTCTGGGAAAGCAGTCATTTCGAACAATTACTGTAAAAGTCATACAGTAGATTGCTTGTGTTAATTGTTAAAAATAAAATAATCTAGGCCTATCAACGCACACTGCGTTCCGGTGTCATCTGATTGTTCAATGCAGTATTGGAAGTAAACGGAGCCGCGGGGACCCCATGTTCATATGATAAAAATACTTCTAAGGACCTCTTCTATCATCTCCCAAAAAATCTGTACTCAATTCAAAAACACCCTGTATATAGATTGCGAACGCACTCTTTGACTTCATCGTTGTTTGAAACACTTCATCGAATTCTTTGAGCATGTTAAACTTTTTCTTTTTTTGTTTTACAGAGTTGCAAGCTAACGGTAGTTTTCACAGATCTAAAATGGAGCAACTCATGTTCTTAAGCCATCAATGCTTATCAGTGACATCATTTATAACGTATACGAAATAGGGATGTGCCATTTTTGATCGCTAAAAACGCTCCTTAAAGCAATAAAGCTTAGGTTTCAACATTAAAAGCACTTTCACAAAAAATTAGACTCGGGACCTTTTTTTAATTCACAAAAAACTTGCTAATTAAAAACTCGGGACCTTCATAGATGCAACACAAGATATGATGCAGTTCTGCGCATCTATATCGCATACTTCAAATATAAAGATGGAGTATATAATATATAAAAACTATAATAACGAATAAAATTACTTCTTATAAAAAGTTTGTCTCGATAAAACAGCGTTTTTCTTTTTTTAAAAAATTAACAGAATATTAAAATATGTAAACGTATATTTAAACAGTTAACGTAATAAATAGAAGGAAAAAAAAACAGCTAATAAAATTTCAATAAATAAAAGTTTAAAATATGATACCGTTTTAAAATTATAATTTGTCAATTCATCAGAATAAATTCCAGAGTTTCTTGGATAAATTATTTATTCATATGAAGGCACCAGTCCTTGGACTTTCGAAATGATACAGGCATCTGGCATTCATTACATTTTATTATTCAGGAAGTTAATAATTAAGAGAGCTGACAGCCAGCACTCGTAATTTACCGTATACACACGAACATTTGGAAATAAACTTTGAACAAAGAGATATTTATATAATTAATTTCCGAGATAAAAAAGATCAGTATTTGTTAAATGTAAAATTTTAAATATTCTTGTATAACCATATGTAAGTTTTAATGATTTCTTTCTCCGGAAAAAAATGAAGGGAATAATTATCGCATGAATTAAACCTAAGAACCTGCTGTTATAAGGGGATCTATTTTTAACAGACCGCGTGGGTATTTTCAATATTTACCTTAATAAATATGCAGAAATTTTGATTGATTTCAAATTTAGTTAATTAATTTCATTATATTTCATTTTTAATGTGTTAATTAGGCGGTTTTAAAGGGTTTTAAATATATCCAGGATTTTATTTACTTGGCACTAGAGGGGGAGGAGGTCTCACCATGTTTCAGTGTTAAAGGTCTCCCCAATTCCCTGCTGTCCTTTCCCCCTTCTAATCGTATTCTCCTCCCCCATTCTGTTCCCCTTTGAACCCCTTTTTCATATTATCGACCCCCATTTTAAACCCTTTGAACCTGTACAATAAAACGCCATATTATTTTGTGCTCAGTTTACAACAGTGATCAATACATAGGACACAATACTGTTATGCCGTACACTCCCTAAAGCTTAAGAATCCAGTATAAAGTTAATGTTTCATAATGTTCATTGGGCTAATTTGGCCGATTTGTGTGCATACCATTCACAATGAATAATACAAAGAATTATTTTCCTCACAACACTACTGCTTTTGCGAATTCATATGAGTTTTAAGTTGAACAATTCACTACAGCATGCCAGAAACTTATTTTTAGCTTACAAAATTGCAATTTAAATTAAAAAAAAAATGATCCCAGACGCTTTTGATGCACCATCATGTTAGAAAATTAACTTCGCTTTCTAAATTGTAATACTTAATGTAGTCTAAATTCGTTCAAGGCATACTCTAGCTAATCACTGAAGTTAAGGTACTGGTTCACAAAACAAAATTAGTGTACCCACTACCCAGTATGCAAAAGTTTGTTTTCAAATTAAAAGCATTTTTTCTGACGTTGTTTCAATATAGTATGTTGCTAAACTGACTGAGAGTGTTCCTTCACTCTCTATCTATCTCTTAACAACTTGTACAGTCAATGACACCTGGCTATGTTCAAAATTTTGTATGCATTACAATGTGCATAATTGCTTTTCTATGAACATTGCATGCATAATTGCTTTCTATGAACATTGCATGCATAATTGATTTTTGATGTATGCAAGTATTTCACTGAAATAAGCTGAGCACAAAATAATATGACGTTTTATTGTACAGGTTCAAGGGGTTCGATAATATGAAAAAAAAACAGAACAAACTTTTGCCAGGTAGAGTGTTGCTTGTCTTCTCCTTTTCCATGCTTCCGTACTTTTTCCATGGCAAACTAAAACAAGTTTCATATTATAAACTTTTTTCATTGCCCTTTAGGGCATTTTTTATAAACTAGTCCTTTCCTTTTTACATAGTTGCCTTATGCAACTATGTAAAAACGGGGGATGCATTTTTTATTAAAATGAAATATTTTTTGCCAGAAGGGGCTTAAATTTAAAAAATGGCCCATTTGTCATTGTTAAAAATTAGAGCAAATTACTTTGCTACACTGCTACAAATATTCAGGATCGGCCTCGGTGGCCCAGTGGTTGCGTGACCGCTTCTGATGCCCGAGGACGATGAGGATTTTTTCCGATGAGGAAAGCCGTTGGTCCCGTGTAGTCGTTTGTGGCTGCACGTTAAAGAACCCTTGCGAGGCAAAATTTGCGGCCCCTATAACGCAGTTAATAACAAACAAAGCAAACCAACCAACAAATATTCAGGATCTTTAAGCCCCGGTAATGCTTAATGAAAATGCAGCATTCTCAGAAAATGACCAAAATTCAAATTGATCCTGAAAGGGCAGAATAAGTCAGACTAACGAAAGTTGGCAGTTTTACAGAATATTACATGTAGATTGTAATAAAAGTTACTCGAACTCTCTCTGACCAATCTCTCGGAAGGTGACAGGATTTGATATCTATGCAAATTAGAGTCAAAGTATCTCGGAAACCACTGCAAAGTTTTGAAAACGACTTTTTCATAGTAATCCTCATGCAAAACTATCCCAGAAAATGTATTTACTTTGTTTCTATCTGCAATACCGACAGAACCTGAGAACCTGAGACCGACCTTACAGTGTCCAAAAAAATTCGTTTTGCTCCAGTAATCCTACAGCATACCCAATTAGCATAAAAATTCTTCCAATTATTCTAATCACCTATAGGAACAGGCTCCCTTGGCCGTTTTCCCCAAAGTTCAGGCTTTTTCGTGAAAATGGTTCTTTTTGGTGGAAAAAGTTCCCACTAGACCTCGGTTAAACATATTATAGGGTTGTAACAGGGTTACCCCAAGCGGAAAAAAATTAAGTGTATAGCTTTTTAAACAGCTGAAATAATTTAGAATCGTTAAGGGGGGCCGGAATCTAAATTAAATAATAAGTTTTGATTACATTTGGCAATTCCTGAAGTTTCATAGGCATCCAGTAGGGAGATTTTGTCCACTTTTCGAATTAGTATGAATTCCTCCTTGTGGACTTCATGTCCAGTCTCTAAGACATATTTGGAAAATGCGGACCTTTCCGATCTCCCGAACCTTACATGGGCAAGGCGTTCCTTAAGTCGACATTCTATCGAGCGTCGCGACTGACCTCGGTAAACCTTTTTGCACGTCCCACATGGTATTTCAGAAATCCCAGATTGTAGAGTGGGTTTCCGTTTGTCTTTTGGACTTTCAAGCAGAAGTTTTAGACAACTGGGATTACTATAGGCTATTTCAATGCTGTGGTCTTTGAATATTCTCCTCAGGTCTTTTCTTAAAGGTTGATTATATGGGATAGTAATGTACTTCTTCTTTTCTTTACTATGGGTTAAATTGGAACACTTTTATACGAGGAGTTTAAACTTTCTCTTTTGAAAGAGATCATCAATCATGTTCGTGTTGTATCCGTTTTTAGGTGCTATTGTTTTGATGTAATGGATTTCCTTTTTCGAAATTTTCTGCTGACTATGGCCACGAGGTGGCCGAAATGTACATACAGATTAGGCAATAAATTTATGTGGACAAGAAGTTTTTTCTTTATTAAAATCACTTTGTGTTGCCTTTTTAGGACCGATAGGTACTTATGTTTTCACATTGTGCGTCCGTTCGTCTGTCAGTCTGTCCGTCTATCTGTTGGTGCTCTAGCTTTCGAACGCTTCCGAATTTTCGCCATTCGACAACTTAGGGAAATCGGAAGACTGAGTTAGTTGGTGGAAAAAATAGGTGAACTACTTCCGGTTCAAAACGTCAAAAATAATATAGGGGACCACGTTTTTCACAATACAATTCCATGTATAAATAGCCTGTGAACTGCCAAATGCTATTTTCTCTTTGGAATTCCATAGCTAAAGCAGAGAAAAGGCTTGTGAATTAAGTAAAAACACTTGATGGCCTTCCTTGATGGTCAGAATCAGTCAGAACTGGTTCAAGGGTATATGGTTTCGTGGTACCATTATGGTCCACTGGAAAATTTCAAACGACTTGGAATGATGTACCATGAATGAATATAACGTAAAATTAATGATAGTCGAAATTGGTTCAAAGGCACCTGGTTTAGTGGACCCATTATGTTTCACTGGAACTTTCAATGCTGAAATATGGCATGTAATATATCAAACGACTTGGAATGATGTGTCATGAATGAATATGACGTAAAATTAATGATAGTCGAAATTGGTTCAAAGGCACCTGGTTTCGTGGAACCATTATGGTTCATTGGAACTTTCAATGCTAAAATATGGCATGTAATATATCAAACGACTTGGAATGATGTGTCATGAATGAATATAACGTAAAATTAATGATAGTCGAAATTGGTTCCATGATTCATGTTTTAATGATACATTATGAAACCATTGGAAACTTTCAATGCTAAGATATGGCATGTAATTACTTATACCTTATATTATCATTAGCTAGTTTGCGTTAGGCAAATTTAACAATAGCTAGTAGCTATTCATTCCTTCAATGTTACTTGCTTACGTAGAAAAGTTTATAATAATAAGTTTATGAAGAAAGAATTGACCCTTACATAGAAGGCTTTAACAATTAACGCTGATTTCATTAAATAGGAATACTTAAAAATTAAAGGATTCGTATATGTTCTAATGTATAGAGAATTGCTACTTTCTGCATTTAACTTTTCAAGTAGTTGTATTCAGTTTGAACTATACATTTCCCTTAGAAGTACGCCTTGCTTAGCAACCAAAGGCTTTCTTAGCAATCTCATCTAATTCTTAACAACGAAAGGCTTTTTTACAAATCAAATGCTTTCCTTTTCGTTCTCGAATGCTTTAAAATCCTGTCGGTCCTGGGCATTTCGGTAGCCTGACTTGTTTGATATTCTGGTCGTTTTTCACCAACGCTTGATTCAAGTCAATCATGTGTTGTTGGTAGCGTTCAGTATTAACGGTTTCGCCAGGTTTCAGCAGCTCATAACAGATCACTTTGTTTCTTCCACGTTCTTCGTTTCTAATGTCAAAATCGCCACTTTTGAATTTTTTAAACCACTCAAAGGACTGTGATTTACCAAGAGCATGCGCAGCGTAAGCTTCGACAAGCATTCGACGCGATTCTGCAGCACTTTTCTTCAAATCGTAACAGAAAATCAATGCTATCAAATCGTAGTTTCCAGGCACAAAAATCGACATGTTCAACGCTATTACAAGCTTTGCTGTTGTATGAAAATTGTATTGTAGCGATTTGAAAATACATTGACAGCTAGGGCCATTTATATGCAAATTCCGGTTTCATATTTACACAGGCCTGTTATTGAAGATGATGATGATGGTGATTTTTGTATGGCTTAGCGAATATGTTAATTCTGACGTGTTCGTTCTTAAACCAATCTCAAAAAAAATTTCTGGCGTGTTCGTTTGTTTGAAGCTTTGGAGATTTGAGCTACCTCGCCATGGATTAAAGATGTGTAAATATTTCAATAAATGGAATGTTTTTTCCCTGTAAGGTTGCATTGTTTTTATTTATTACCTCGATACATCTTGATTAATATAAATTAACAATCACATTTCGTGTCAGGATGACGTATGACTGAAGGGGAGGGAGGGTTTACAAAAATATGACATGAGCTGACACAGAGGGGAGGGTATAAAATTATTTGGAAAAAGGATGACGTAATTTGTGGACGGCCCCTAAATGCTAGGGCCATAACATCTTCAATTAAGAAATCATGATCCTGTGTTCAATTTTTATTTTTATTAATATGCTTCAGTTTTAGTAAAATGAAAAGAAAAGTGAAGTCAGACTATAGTATTATTCAGAATACTACAATCGACCTTTTTCGGGCTAAACTGAACATGCTTGCGACGATCACGCCATCTGCTGGCGATCGGCAGTGTTACGCCAGGAGGAAAACAACTCTATGAAGGGTGTGCTTATAGAACCAACACAGTACATTTCTGTAACTTTTCTGATATCAGTAACTTCTGCTTTGTATGTAGATAAGGCCGGAAGTCTGAAGGCTTAAAATGGGCAGAGCAAACGAAACTACTTTCTACTGAAATAAAAAATGAAAATAGGGTGGTAAGACTCTGAAAACAGCTGACTTTTCGATTATAGGCTATCCTTTGTCAAAGCAACGAGTGAAAGTGATAATAGGGACATTAGAAGTCTTCTTATATTCGGGATTGGGGGGGGGGGGGGGAGAAAGTATTGGTTAGGGAGAACAGAAGTGAACCATTGCGAATCCTGGAAATGAAATAGAAAGCGTGCTGGGATAGGTCAAGAACAAGGATCAATGGAAGAAGATAACAGGGCAGTGAAAAGAGTGCAATAGGATAACACATAGGAATAACACTAACAAATTGTAAAAGAGAATTAGAATGATAATTAAGAAATACAGTCGAAATCGCCTATAAGAGGACCGTCGGGAAATCGGAAATTTACTCTTTTAGACGGAGTTTACAATTCACAATACAGTTACTCGGAGAAATGAAAGTGGCTATTATCAGCGGAGCGCTCCTATAAGTGTTTTTTCTGGTTCTTGCCACCCTATGTTCATTTTGATTTTTTATTTTATTCCAGAGTTCTTGGTGTCTCGTCCTTCGTTTCTTCTACATCCGTCATTTCTACTAGAATGAAATTTTCTCTTCTAATTTTTATAGCTCTTCATTTTTTGGAAAATAATGAAATGAAACATTTGGATTTTCCTCTTTCCAATTTAAACATAACGAAACCGAACAATTAATTGTCATGCTGTATCCGTTTTCATAGAAACTTCATTGCACCCCGGCTTTGGTTTTCCTCAGCGTGTATTTCTCTGCAATCAGTTTGCGCGTCAAGTTTCGCGGAAAAGGTCTATTATACTTCACATATTATAGACGACTTTTCAATTAATTTTTGTAAATGTAGAAATAAAAAGTTTAACGAAATCATAATGTGGGAAATCAAAAATGTTCAAAAATTTAACTAAATTTAAAACTCCACAGGGTAAAATATAAATTATCTTAAGAAAACTTGTAACAACATTTAAATAAATAATAAATACTAAATTTCCAATATCAGTATTTTATATAATTATTTAATGCAGTATTTATAGGAGATTGGAATCTGAAACTTTATCTGAAAATATGGACTTATACATAGCTTTGACAAACGTCAGCATTTTATCAAGTTATTACTTATGCTGTATTCAGTTTCGAAGTCTTATATTCTAAAAAGAATTTTCCTCTAAACAAAGCAATATGTCGGCTATTTCTAAGAAGTCACTAATAGTCAACAACTAATGTGATGTGATTTGTTTGCTTGTTGAGATCATCAGCAGAAACATTATACAGGGTGAAGCATTTATCATGAGACAACTGAATATCTCGGAAACTAAGCATTGTACGAAAAAAATCTTAAATAGGAACCCTTATTTTTAATGGTATATTCAGATTGTACACAATATTCGAGAAATGTTTTATTCTTGGTGTTTTTCAATTGATCCAACCGTTTAGGAGATAGAGGCTCTGAAAGCGTAGAACTTTAAAGTTTTGAACCCAATTTTATCGATGAAGACAAAGAGATAGGACTGCTGCCCCTAAAAATTTACTTGTGCACTAAAAAATTTTGAATTTTTGAAATTCTGACTTCGGATTCTTAAAGACCATCAAAAAATAGAACAGGAATGTTTGCATACCCACTCTCTATCTCTTTGTCTTCATCGTTAAAATTGCGTTCAAAACTTTAAAAGTTCCACACTTTCAGGGTCTCTATCTCCTAAACGGTTAGATCAACTAAAAAAATAACAAGAATAAAACATTTCTCGAATATTGTGTACACTCTGAATATACCATTAAAATAGGGGTTCCTATTTAAGATTTCAAAATTACCCCCTCCCCCCAGCCCCGCTCACAAAGGAGGGGATAATTTTTTAACTAATGAATTTCCCCCGCAAAATAATTCAATTTTGATTTTGGACATTTTTTCATACAATGCTTAGATTTCGAGATATTTAGTTGTCTTAAGATAAATGCCTCACCCTGTATAAGAAAAGTAATTGTGAAGATTTTTATTTCCTACGACAAGCTTTACTATCCCTATGTGTGCAGACTTTAAGAATTACAGAACGCTTTACAGAAAATCATCTTTTCCGTTTCTTGTAACTCAATAAAATATATAAAGAAGGAACATTCAATAATAGTTTGCCTTCTCTTCAAAATGATTATTTGTATTAAATACGAGAAGATATTGTTGAAAATAGATTGATTTGGTGGCCTAAAATTAAAAGATAATAAAATCTTAATTTGTATATAATCACTTTAAAACTCCACTATAACCAGGCATTATATTACACTGTCGAGATATAGAAAACCCATTCACCATATTTTGTCAAGAATATTCTCGCTGAATAAGAAAAGGCAGTGAAAAATGAATTTGTTCAAAACTTTTTTATTACCTGTTTTACCCAGAAGTATCGGTCGTCAAATTTCAACTTCTGTGAATCACAGAAGAACGTTTCTTCTCGTCAGAGATTACCCGCCACCAAATTCTGTCCACATGCAGCCGTTTGATGAAAGATTTGAGGCATACTGCAAAAAAATCGAAGCTAATCTACGAGGTGCATGGAGAACGCAATTAGGTTGTCATTTCGAATACATTTCTCTCTATGAAGCACGTAAGTATAAATAAAAATAGCTAAAGCGACAAAATAAAAATTCGAATGTATAAATAAATAAATTAGATAATAACGTGTACTTAACAGAAAGCATAGACAAGATAGAAGACGATCTGGAAAAAATTGAAGACAAGGCAAAAGATAAGTTACTCGCTTCAAGTTGGATCTCCGTATTGAATTTGAAAGAACCACATGATTTGACTTGGCCAGGCGACAAAATCTCTGCTACAGGTTGCCAAAGAATTAAGTTTTCTTTTAAAAACCGGACTTCCATTTAACAACTTGCCTTAGCTTTTTATTTAAAAAGACATGTAAAACCAAATATCCCCCCCCCCCTTTCTTAGTCGTTCATCGGTTATAACTTTTTTACATGTTTTTTGCGTTACAGTTCCTTCATATACTGGGAGTTTATCTAAAATCAACCATAGCCAACTTCTAAAATATAAATCTGACATACTACTTTCAATGGAAGAATTAATTTACTTTCTATGTGTATTTCCAAAAAAACGATGCCATTTTTGAATATGGAAGTTAACTTTGAAATGTGCAATGGAAACCCCTGTTTTTTAAAGAAACCTTTATATCTCCATGAATATACGTGCTATTCTCATACAAATGAAGACAGAAAAGTAAAACAAGCCTCTTAAGCATATGCTACAGCTACAATGCATTTCAAGCATTATTTTTTACAGGGTGATTCCAAACATTATTTTTTTGGTTTACTTCTTTGATGGTCCCCTATTTGCCTTCGGGAGAAAACCTTCCCTGAAATATATGAGGGGTAACATCCGTTTTACACCCCTGAAATTCCAGGATAATTCGTTAAGTATTTTTCTAGAAATTCGACAAAACGTCTAAAATCGAAAGTGTCCAATTACTTTCTTCCAATCAGTGTAGATTTCCAGCTGCAAGACAGCAACGCTACCACCAATGCTCACTTCCAATTCACAATGTTTTAAAGATTATGGATACTCCAGTTTCTATTGGTTCAACAGGAAGGCATCACTCAATATCAAAGGAAGATACTGAGGCAGTTGAACGAATTTTAGTTCCTTGAAAATCTAATTTCAGTTCTAATTTCAGTTGTTAAAGTAGTATACACAGAAAGTAGAATGTTTTGGGCTTTGCACATGCATTTTGTAAGCTTTAATATGTTTTTGATAGTAATATGTATTTGTAAGCTTTAATTGTTTTTTGAAAGCCGTCTGTTTCTTATATTTATTAAGAATTAAAATGGCATGTCAAAGAATAATAGATTTTGATTTCATGAGACCAATATACAGGGTGTTTCAAAATTATGTACAATAAATTTAGTGACATATTCTTCAGGTCAAAAGAAGACGAAAATGTTCTATAGCACTTTGTCTGGAAACGATTT
>JAHWFO010045937.1:1832197-1852378 GCA_023313115.1 Rhysida immarginata | reverse complement strand
TACTGAAGCGGTATAAATAGTTTGGGGCATATGTCGTCAACAAGATTAGATGTATTGTGGCTACTATATCACATTGCTTACAAAAGCTGTATATAGATACGGAGTTTTAACAGTAACGGTATTTATTGTTTGCCTTTCAAGTAAATAAATGAATTTTATGAAAGTTTTTTCGACCATTTATTTATTATCTCGACCAACTGAAACACCCGACGAATTTGTCTCCGACAAATTAACCGCCCGACCAACTGACACGGTCGACGAATTGACATTCGACTAATTGACCTCCGACAAATTGACCGCCCGACCAACTGATACTCTCAACGAAATGACGCTCGACGAATTAACCTCCGACGAACTAACCGCGCGACCAACTGACACTCTCAACGAAATGACGCTCGACGAATTGACGCCGACGAACTGACGCTCGACGAATTGACACGTAATCAGTTGCACCAAGGAGGAACAGCGTGGAGTTATTCGATTTGTATGGAGTGAAGGCGTGAAACCGGTTATATTCATCGCAGAATGAAGACAAAGTATGGGGATGAAAGTTAAATCCACCATTTTCAACCGGAGACGAAACGTGCAAGCAAAGAATGGCGACAATGTTCTATGTCGAAACCAAAGAAGTTTCACAGTCAGCTCTCTGCTGGGAAAGTCATGTTGACTTTATTCTGGGATAAGCATGGTCCTATTCTGGAGCACTACATGGCCCCAGTACCACACTGCCAGTTACCTTGACCTTCTCAAGCACATTTGAAGCCAGCAATACCCACAAAACGAAGGGGATTGCTGAGTGCAGGTGTTTTGCTTCAACATGATAACGCCCGTCCTCATTCAGCTCGTGCAACAATGGAAACGATCGACGGCCTGCGTTTCAAGTGCGGCCACATCCGCCATACTCGTCAGATTTGGCACCATCAGATTACCATATCTTTGCTCCATTAAAGGAGCGCCTTGGAGGGCAGAAGTTCAAGACTGATGAAGATGTCCAATCGGCGGTGCACGAGTGGCTACAGCGTCAACCGAAAGACTTTTCCTTACGCGGTATTGAAGCACTTCCTATCCGATGGCGTAAATGCATTGAACTTGGAGGGGACTATGTTGAAAAATAATGTACAAGCAAACATTCTCCTGCAGTAAAATAGTAGAAAAAATTTCGGTTTCCATTTGATTCTCCCTCGTAAAATACACTAGAGGCAAGGTGGATGCCCTAAGTAATCGTATGGAAGATAGGTTGGATGGGATCAAGTTGGAAATTAAGAACGAGATAAGGCCCGTTCTCCTTAATTATTTTGTGCACGATTTCCCAAAAACTCATGTTATCGCTCGACTGCGGAACGTCTTGAAGAAGTTCGAAAGACTGGTTTAATTGTGGAAACTGAATCTTAACGTCGGAAAATGCAAAGCCGTGTACTTCAACAACAAGCTTAAGTGTCTCCCGGATTCCCTGGTTCTATTCAATAAGAAACTCGAATGGATGACAACTACAAGTACCTTGGCGTTATCATCGACTCAAGACTCTCCTGGAATCATCACGTAACTTTTGCTCTGAACAAAGCAAAGAGGACTAAATACAGTTTTATAGCCTCCTGGGCAGAAACAACGCCCTCAGCATCGACAATAAATTACTGTGCTGCACCTTAGTAGAATTGTGTATTCTGTACAGCACCGATGCCCTCCCTCCCCTCACTGCGGCTCTGAATGCAGTGTGAATGTATTCGTCTGTGCGGCGAGAATGGCGTCAATTCTTCTTGGGGAAATACGCCGTAACATAAACAAACTTGTAGCGTTGAAACTACGACGAGTGAAGTCTCACAGTGTGTGAGCAAGAAATGTTTCTCTTGACCAGGTCCGGTACAAGACAGTGATTTGGACTTAACCCTCCTCTATTGTATGCCTGCGTGGTCGACTAAATGTAGAAGCAGATGGAGTGCACTCCTGTCATTCCAGAATATTACCCTGAGGACCATTGGTAAGCTTGGAAGAATGAACGTAAAAAATCATTGCATCCACTCGGATCTGAATATGAATATTGGAAAGTGTATCCGAGATCTCCTGAAGAACGTCACCTGAAGACGATGAAGGACCTGGTGGCTGGAATACTGAATAACCAGATGGAAATTAAGTGGCAAACAAAGTATAGAAAACCGAGGCATATTCTTGATGTCAACTTCGAAGACTTTGGCAACGTTTCCTTCCCGGATTATTGGAAGATCCCCTTCGCCCTCTCCCACTCTTCTGACAATGGTCAATCGTATAAGTTTGTTTTTTTTTCGTAATGTGGAAGACCTCTTCGGGTTAGTCCGGCTTCTTGTCTATTTCAGTGTATTTCATGTGGAATTTATTTCGAAAAGGTGAGAATCGTGTAAGCACTGCTTACGTCCCACCTGCACAAATGTACACTTCACTGTTCGATTGTCGATTGTCACTTTATTTTATTTAGTTGACTTTTGTCTCTCATCGCTGAAGATGGCTACTTGGCAGCCGAAATACGTATCCGGTATTTCAATTCTCCTTGTGGTTTAGAGGTTCCCTCACTTTTTGGTTGTTCCATTCCAGTCTTTGCTTATTTTTTGCTACAAACAAATATACACGAAGTCCTGGAAGAGTATCCCAGAATTAATAGGTATACAATTCATTTTATTCTTTCCTGTGTTCCTTTAATCGAATAAGTTAAATTGTCTAACATGGATAAAATAACGTGGGGGGAAATTTACCAATTAAAAGATGGAACCATGTTAGTTCACTAGAATCATTCTGGGGTGAAGTTAACAGTGACCGTGACGCTGCAAGCAATAAAAGATATGGATATTTGGTGTGTTACCAACTCCAATGCCACAGTAGAAAGAGCTTTTTCCCAGTTTGGGATAATTAAAAACAAGTTACGTAACCGTCTGTCTGTTCAAATGAGGAATACCATCATGAATGTAAGGTATCATTTAAAGCGAAATGGTATGAAACGTGTGAACTTCAAACTTCTGAACACATGCTTACGAAATTTTATCATAAAATGTATGCTTACTGAAAAATATGATCTTCCAGTTTCATTAGAAAGCAAATTTCTTTCATGCTGTGATACCGGGTGAGCGAGAAATAACGTGAGGTGTTCAGAGCTCGCTAGCGGGAATTCTATTAGGCCAAATGTAGTACTTTTTGGTGTATATACTTACTGGAACATGCAGTTTCGATTTCTGCAAGAAAAAAATAGTACCAAAAGTCGCCATAGGGGCGCTTATTTCAAGAAAACAATGAATACCTAATTGTCAAATGAACAAATACCATACAAACCAACTTTAGTAACAACAATAAACAATGTTTTATTTTTAATTATCAATATGACCACCACCGTGCCGTTCCAATAGTTGCATGCGGTACACGACATTTTCTACGGCAGCTCGCAGCATATCTGCATTAATTAGTCTGATATGCAACGTTATTTGATCCTTTAAGGTTGAGAGGTCAGGAACATGCGCTTGATACACAAGGCTTTTCAAATATCCCCATAACCAAAAATCACAAGGGTTGAGATCAGGCGACCTGGGTGGCCATACCATGGGAAATGCACGACGAATTACTCTGTTGTCTGAAAAAACGGTCTCGCAAGATCTGCTGCACCTGATGTCCGATGTGCGGTGGCGCACCATCCTGCATAAAAGTAGTAGAATCCAGACAACCCTTTTCCTGCAATCGTGGTATCACAAAATTCTCAAGCATATCGGCATACCTGGCAGAATTGACGGAACAAGTCACCGGTCCACGGGGACAGACTTCTTCAAAAAAAGTACGGGCCGATGATGGAAGAAGCAGTAAAGCCGCACCATACTGTTAGTTTCGGTGAATGCATAGGAGTTGGCAGACACACTTGTGGATTTTATGCAGCCCAAATACGGCAGTTGTGGGTGGGTATTGATATCACCATTCAAATAAAAATGTGCCTCATCACTCCATAAAATTTGCCATGGCCATGCATCATCCACTTCCATACGTGCTAAAAATCTCAACGAAAAATCAGTTCGGGTACGTTCATCTCCAGGAAGCAGTTGTTGAACAGGTGTGAGTTTATAGGGATAAAATGTCAATATCTTATGCAATATTTTTCTCTCCGTCGAATATGGGATATCTGTTTTGCGTGCTAGTGCGTGTGCACTGCTGGTACCCTGCACAGTAGTCATGTCCTGTTCCACAACAGTAGTTGCAACTTCTTCAACGTGTTGCTGCCTGATTCGTTTGCGTCCCCGGCCTGGTTGCACTCCTAGAGTTCCGGTAGATTCAAATGGTTCAATCATTTTCCGTAAGTTAGTTATGCTCATCGGTCCTCTTCGTAACGTTTTCAATCGCCGTAATTCACGAAGGGCAGCACTTGCATTGTCGCTCTTCTGATAAAACAAGTTGACTAATAACGCCCGGTCAGGCAGAGTAAGCATCATCGTCAGGCCATTCGTTCGTGAATGATGGGAAATCCTCAGCCTTGCCTTTTATTATCATGATTGCTCAACACGGAACGCGCTTATGCAAATGTATTCATGGTTTTCTTGAAATAAGCGCCCCCTATGGCGACTTTTGTAGTATTTTTTTTTGCAGAAATCAAAACTGCATGTTCCACTAAGTATATACACCAAAATGTACTGCATTTGGCCTAATAGAATTCCCGCTAGCGAGCTCTGAACACCTCACGTTATTTCTTGCCCACCCGGTACTTTTCAAAAGACATCTTTTCAGTAAATGCCTTTAAAATGAATTTGTCATGTGATGCAAACTATAGCTATTGGTGAGATTCAAAAATGGTGGGTAAACGGGTAGCATAGATGAAATGTGAATGATATAGTGTAATGATTAAGTCAAGTCGTTGTAATAAGGGTTTCAAAATTCTGCATGTTTGCAGGTAACTTTAAATTTTCTACACAGTTATAAGGTTAATGTTTTTTAATTCATTTAATTCTAATTTTTTCAGTTTATTTCCTATGGAAACACGAGTCCATAGTAACTGCGGAACGAGCCCTGAATGAATTGAAATGTAGTGACTATTTGGCATGTAAGCATCAAAATATATATTTAGGTTATACTAATTCACAATAGGGAGTTTGAACCGAGCTTCTTTATATTATAATGGGCTGTAATCTTGACGAAAATTCCGAGAATTATGCAGTCGAAACCGGATAACTCGAAGCCCCTTAAGTCAAACTTTTCTTATGAACCCAATCCCTTGAAGTGAAAAATCATGCAAATTTAACCTTTTAAATTGAACTAATTTTATTAACAAAGCCTCATATGTCGAACACTTTCGTTTAAAAAAACAGAAAATAACACAGACATTTCTCTTCAAAAACCCCAAAATGTTATTATGACTACCCTCTACGTTTGTTTTCGGGGTTGCCCAGCCGAAGAACTATGTCACGTGTTGGGAACTGGTTAGGTGACTATATAAGGCTGCAATGGGTAAGAAACGTGATTTATCAGATCTGGAAAAGGGGATGATAATCGGCTTTCGGGCCAAGGCTGGCAGTATTTCGGAAACCGTGCAGTTTGTGAACTGTTCTCGTGCTGCTGTAGCTAAAGTGTACCATGACTGGGAAAATGGGACCGTTCAGAATAAACGGTATGGGAAATGTGGAATACCACGTGCCAACGAGGGTGCTATCAGACATGTCTTTAAAACCACAGTACCGCACCAATGCTGACGAAGGTTCATCGCCAAAAACGGCTTCAATTTGCCCTACAGTACAGAAACTGCACCAAGTTCTGACTGAAAAAAGGTTGCCTTCTCCGATAAGTCACGATTCCTGCTCCACAGAAGTGACGGCCGTTGGCGAGTGAGGCGAGAAGCCTCCGAGAGCAAGCATCCTGCAACCATTGTTGGACGGATCCAGGCTGGCGGCAGCAGCGTTATGGTGTGGGGAGTGTTCTCATGGCATTGTCTGGACCCCTGTGGAAGGCACTCTCAACCGATTCGGTTATTTATACATAATTCCAGATCAAGTACACTCATACCTGGGGACTGTCTTCCCAGAGGGGGATGGCACGTTCCAGCTGCAATTGTTCGGGGGTGGTTTGAGGAACGCGACCATGGGTTCCAAGTACTACCCTGTCCTCCTAATTCCCCAGACCTCAACCCAATCGAGAACCTTTGGGATAACCTCGACCGTCATGTGCGTGCTATGGAACATGTGCGTATCAGATGCTTTACAGTGTGAATGGCAACAGCTACCAGTAGAAACCTAACAGAATCTTATTGACTCATTCTTACGCCGCGCCGTCTAGCTGCTGTCCTGCTGCTAAAGGCGGTTATTCGGGATATTAGCTGGTCGTCATAATAATATGACTCGACTCTGTATTTAATTAGGCCTACGTACTTTTTAAACGTTTGTCTTGTCAAAAAATAGTTTTTCTGTAATTGGTTGAAGCACAACATGACTCATTCGAAAACGTAAGCAGAAGTAACAGGTGGCTACTGTAAGCATGTAGCTTCCTTTCCGGTCAACTGCAAACAGTGCGCCTGGGCCGTATTTCAAGAGCATAATTTGTAACCAGTCTTTATTCGCAGGATTGTCTTAAGATGATAACATGGCTTCGAAACATAAATGCAAAACATTAAAAGTAGAAGAGAAGGTAAAGAACTTGGATCGGCTTTAAGATCTTTTATTATAAAGTGTACATAATTGTTTGAGTGTTACACGATTTAAACATTTATAGCAAACCACTATATCAGATTTCAATGAATGATTATGTATTCTATCTCTCTATCTCAGTAAATTGCAACAGGATAAACCATAAATATCGAAGTGACTGAAATTGTAAAAATTGTGGGGGGACACGGTATTGGAGAAAAGAAAAGAAAAGGATACAGAAAGAAACTTTTAGAAAGGCCTTCGACAAATTAGAGAGTAGCTGGACTGGAGGGGGTGGCCGTGGCCTGGTTGTCTCGTCGGTTGGCTTGCTAATCGATGGAGTTCAGCAACTTCAGGCGCGGCCAGCTGCTGGCTGGGTGACGGCCAGGGCTTGAGGACCACTGCTGGCGGGACAGCTATTTGGGGCACGGCTGTTGGGGGACTTTAGTCTGACCCATTTGCTGAGTGACCAGTGCTGGTTTTCCAGCAGTTGGTGACAGCCACTGGTTTGTTTGTCCGCCAGCAGCTCTTCCATCATGAAACCCCCCGTGCTTCGGAGGGCACGTTAAGCCGTCGGTCCCGGCTGCTACTGTCATCTCGTAACAGTCGTTATTTACTGGGATGGCGCAAAACTCCGGCGAAGCGATAATCTACCCTCTATACTAGATCAGATCAGATCAGCTGGACTGGAAGCAGAATATAGGAAAGGTAATGAAGGAATGGTTCCTTTGCTAAGGTTGATGCCATTAGGGATTATTGAATTGAATTGCTTCCTTTCTTTTTTGTTATGGAAGTTGTTGCGAACAATATAAAGACTTATGTCCTGTAAGAAGTGACCAGGGGAATTAAAGTGTTTAGCGACAATGGTGTCAGCATTTTTAAGTCTGTCAAATTTGTGCTTGGCGGATCTGGTATGTATGATATTACCTAAATTTCCAACATACTTCTTCTGAAAAACTTTGCAATAAAGGAGATATATTATGTTGTGAGGATTTCTTTGAAGAATTCAAATCTTGCTGATGCTTGACTTGTTGTATTCCCTGTTTTCTTTTGGCTGTGAAGATGATGTGCTTACTAAAACTCTTGGGCAATAATAAAGCGCACCATAATGCATTTTCAGAACAGTTTCTTCTTTCTTTAATTCCAACTGTAAAATTGGCCATTAAGCTAATGCTAAATTTTACTAATGCTGTTCAGTACCTAATTTTAATATACCTTGTTTACATTATTCAAATATATTTAATAGTGCTTTGGCGTAATCACTTACAATTTGAGACCATCATCTTGTCGCCACGTGTAACTGATTACTGGAAAATGAAGATATAAGACAACCCGTGCTGGTAAGTGAAGTGCATATGTATAATTTAAATTATTTTCATTGAATTTTTGGTTTGCGATCCTTGTACATGCACAACTTGACAGAGAAAATGTAAGACCCTGTATGAGACATGGAAACCGGGGAAAACTATTTTTGAATGAACAAACGTTTGGAAATAAGTTGTGCTCTACTAATCAGGCACCCAGAATTGGCAAAACTGGGTCTTCAAGTAAGGAGCATGCGAGAGCCTTTACTGAATATGGCAGAGTTCAGTAAGTGATGTGTTTCTCTCTGACATTGAAGCTGGCATTAATTCGATGTTGCCTGGTGTAATACCTGGCACTTTTGTGTTAAAATACGTTCCGCGATTCCTCTTCCAACTACATCCAGGTTGCGTCGTCGCAGGTTACGGATGAGGGTGATGACTCCTGCACAGATGGTCCCACACAGGTGAAAGATGGTAAACCTCGGAGGCCACAGTAGGGTCTTGGTTCCTGCTGCTGTATGCCATTTGGCATGCGTTAGGAAAATGCCATAAAAGGTTGGGCTGAAGGAATTCGCACACTTGTGCATCTCATGAAGCAATACATTGTATCAGGCTACTCACTTCACGGTTCACATTGGTGGAGCAGACCCGCCAGTCACGTGTAAGCCCACTATTCGGCCTCTTTCGAATAGCTGCAAATGATGATACCATATTCTCCTACGATGGCCATACATCCTCTGCTATCACTCACTACCGTCAGTAGTAAACCCCAGCAGAAATTGTAATTTTAGTGTTCTGCAGTGGCATTTCGTGCTCATCAGTGTTAAACGTGAACACTTGAATATCACGAGTTCTAGTTACGTCATTCAGATGTAATCTTTGGTTAATACCTATTGGCAAAGTGTTTTTTCCTGTGAAATATTTGGGCGCGTTTCACTCTCTCTGTCAGTAATGTATGTTAGCCTATTTTAATATCTTTTTCTGCTTTTGTATATCCGTCTGTGGAAACAATTCCGGAAATGGGCATAACAGTAGTGCAAAAAACTTTTCTAAATTAGGAATCTATCCAGCAATAGGAGAACATTCTTCAAACGCTTACTCACATATTCTCTTAATTTTTGGTGTATGCATTATCTCCCCATTGTAGAGAAAGTTCGCGTGCATGTGATATGCAAATTGTAAAGAATGAAAGTTAACTCTTTAGAAACTTTTGCCTGGTACTGATTTTGTTTTGGTCTCTTTTTATTTTATTTTTTTAATTTATTTATTTTATTTTCTCAAAGACACGAAAATTCCCATATCGTATAGATTACTGCGGCGCTGCTGCTAGAGGCATTTCTGGTTTCCCTCCTTTTTGCTCGCTCATTGGCTGTGCAGGCAAAGTCTCCTCTTTGGGCTCCACTATGCTCACGTGATCTGGCAATGGTCGTTTTGGACCGATCTTTCCATTCGGATCCCATGGAAGCATGATCTTTACTTTTATACCCAAATTTAATAAATTGGAATCAAAACTTGTAACAATACAACCTGTTTATCATTTAATCATGAAATAGTGTAGTAAGAGTTCAAATTAGAGGAAAGTGAAAAACATTTTATTGCCTTTCTGCAATTTTCCTTAACTACATTTTAATTTTAGGATGCCTGTACTGCCTTAGCTTTGAAGCGATTTTGCAAAAATAGTATGCAGATTATGTTTTATAGTAAAATCATTTCTGACGATATGGTATAAAAATAATCCACATAAACACTTTTGCAAAAACGATTCTAAATACTAATTGCTTGTACCATGGTGGGTGGGTGTAGTTTTCAGATGTAAACGTTTATGCAAAACGCATCAAAGGGTTGGTTGTATCGGTCTCAAGGGGCATACATCTGATCGATTTCATAGACTAAGGTCTCTTTCACACGAGGCCACCAGAGTCGCGCCACCACTCTTTTTGGTGGCACATTTCTTGGTGGCGTGTTCAGATTTTCCTGCCTCCAACGCGGCCACCGGAAATGAGTCACCCTCTGTTCACGTCGCTGCAAACGAATCGTTGCTATGGAAACCCTCTTTTCTCAACTCCCCAACAATGGTGGTGGCGCGAGTTCGTGTGAAAGGCTGTACTGTGAGCAGTGTAACGACGTGGCCGCGCCATCAACTTGGTGGCTCGAGGAATCGCGTCTTGAGCACATCTCTTCTGGCCGCGCGTCCACTGGCGCCCTCACCACCACGTGTGAAAGGTTCAACTGTCAGCAGTGTAACAACCTGGCCACACCACCATGGCCGTGCTACCATGGTGGCCTCGTGTGAAAGGGACCTAACGAGCAAAGCTCTTTCTCAGTTTTCCATAGCTGTAGTTTTTCATAGCTGCATAGATAGTGTGCAGCTGGTCTGCTGTTTTTGCTTGCTGAAAGAACAATCAAATTCATAACAACCACCCACGGGACCAAACAAATGCGGTCGTTAAGCTCAGATGTTCGTTATATACAGATTCATTCAAAACAATTAACAATCAACAAGCATGATTAGAAACAGGCATGTTCATTCCTTTATAAAAGAATCTAAACTACTTTGTTTACACTTACTTGTCTTCCTAATGAAAATTAAATCTTCAAAGTGTTTTTCGATCACATCCAGGATATTTCCATAAAGTCTGACCGTTCGCCAAAATGCCACGTGATGTGGATGAACCATGCCTAAGTTAGCAATTATGTACGTTTGTGATTTAAAACAGAGTTGATGATTATTCGAAGAGTCGAGTTTCTTCCGCCGTTTGACTCCAATTGAACAGATGGAGCCCGGCCTTGGAATTTCTGTCTCGTTCTGCACCACTGGTCACACGCAATAAAACCTTTAGAAAGAATTTTCGCAACCGCTATCCGATTGTTAGACAAAATAAACAATAGGCTAAAAGAACTAGTGGTTGCATTTTTGTATCTCTTGGGTCTGATTGGTTCATTGCAGAGAATAGTGGAGTGGTGTAATGGGCCTTTACGTTAGCATAAGTGGTTGCGTAAGTGGTCCTTACTGACAGGTATTTTTAGTATTAATTTAGATATATAGGGGGATTGAATATGCCGGTCGCTAGTCGCGTTATATAGGTGGTCATTACGCTACCAGATTTCTCATATAATTTTCCGCGGTACCAAGCAAAATTGATCGTTAAGCTCAGATGGTTACTACATATAGGTGGACGTTAACACATGCTTTACTGTATATCTCATGCCAACCACACAAGGCAAAGCTTGTTCAAGAAAAATAAGGTTCAGTTTGTAACAATGCATAGAATTCCTGTTGTTCGGGCGTTTCTTAGAATTGATAGTTCTTAGAACTTATCATTTTCTTGAAAATCATTAAAAATGAGCACTAACTGGAGATAATGGAGAATTAGCAGACTATTAAGAAAGAGTGGAAAGGCGACAGAGGAAGCAGTCGCTCCGTGCTCTATTGGTTTCGCCAGCACAATACTGCAACTGAGCAAATGGTGAGCGTGTCAACAAAAGAAACGCCGACTGCTATGTTACACAAAATGTCGAATGTCTTTAACTTCAAGACATCGAGAGCAGAGTGCAGTTGCAACAACAGATTACCAAGTAGTGAATAACACTAGTCAGATTGTTGGGACTGGAGAGCACACAGACACAAACGATTATGTACTTCCACTGCCACCCAAGAAGAGAGTTGTTTCGTCGAAGTTATTGTTGCCATATATTTCCACATCAAGCCCTGGGAAATATTGTCACCATGAAAACCGATGTGGTGATGATGCAACAATATTTTCAAGTGTTGCAGGAAATGAGTATAATATCATGATATAGATAGGGCAGTCTCTTTAGAGTAGACAAGGAAATATACGTGTCTTCCTTGAGGTCTCTAAGAAATGTTTCGACGATTTGTGTGTGTGTGTGGAGTTCTTGAACAGTGTAGAACCTTCCAGATGCGACGGCAGCTTCCCCTTCCTCTTTCAGTGGGTATATAAGGATGCCATTGTTCTCGGGCGACAGTTTACGACCTAACCAATAACAGGGCATACATCAACTCGACTCTTCAAATCAACAAGCACACTGTATTTTGCTGTTTATTAATCGTTCGAAGGATACATGGCAATTCATATCCAACGAAATGCCACCGAAGATAAGAACGAGTATTGCTCAGAGAAGACTGTCATCGGAATGTTGGAAACATCTGAAAAATAGGAAAGACTATACCAGGAAATTGTGAAGTTACTAAAAACCAATTTTGAGTTATTATTTAACTTCTTGAGATTCTTCTGTTTATCTACAACTCTAATTATTCCAGGCAACGCCGGGTGCCTCTGCTAGTCTTCTATAGACATGAAGAAGAGTGTTTGTGGGTTTGTGTGTTTGCATATTATACAATTTTATTCACTTCTTGTTGAAAATTTCGCACACTTGATCTTCAAAGCATGAGATTGGTCACTGTCTACATTAGATTTCAAAAAAATAATAATTATCGATAATAATCATAACTACATCAACCCGATAGTTGGATATTTGATCAGAAATCGCATAATTTTGAAAACGGCTCTGAAGTCTTATCATTATTTGCGTGGCCGACTCCTCTTCATCATATGTTCGATTGGCGGCCTCAATTTCTTCCACTGGGCTTGTTTTTTTTCGTTTAGGTGGCAGTGGATATACATGATCGATTGTGTCTGTGTGCTCTGCTGTTCCAACAATTTGACTGGAGTAATTGCGGATACACGGTAATCTCTTGTTCCCTACAATTCGCACTCTGCTGTAGATGTCTTAAAGCAAAAATTGGGCATTCATCACTTGGTATAGTGTAGCATTCGCTGTTTCTTCTGTTGATACGCTTGGATCGTCCATGGTCGCCTGATACCGAATACAATAGTTAACCTAAATTCAGGTTCTACAGAAATTTAAAGTTGAAGTGTAAATGACAAATTGAATGAATTTCTAAGTTACTATTCGAGTATGAATTTAGTACAAGACATAGAAATGACATTAAATTTTAAATATGCAATAGTCCAGTTCAATAAAATGCGTCTACTCAAGGTCCAAGTAATAATGATAAAATCCCTCTAAAAGCTAAATATAAATTAGTGCTAACAAACAATATGTAATTTGGTTGCCCTAGACTCAAAATTATATTCAATACGCAATTTAATTTTTTCTTTAAATTCTTAGGATTGGTAAAAGTTATTCGATTATAAATTCCTTTATATAGCCGACGGAAATAAACAGTAGCTAGGAGTTCCTTAAAAGTATATGCCTAAATATCGTTGTCATACAAGAAAATATCGTAACTCTACTTTCATTATCGTTTTTTCTTTGGCTCCAACTAATATTTTAAGTCTACTGCGGAAAACGGGCACAGCCGGAACTCTCCTACTTTCAAAAAGGGCCCAGGAAGTGTTTTTTGCTTCTCTTCCTTCGAAATGCCAGCTATCACCGTTATTACGTTTCCTTCTTTAGTCATGAAGATTCGCACTCTATACAGCATAGAATTCCTTTCAGACAACATTTTCTTTTCTACCCTATACATATTATTCACTAGCAACGAATTCTCTTTCACATATTTTCTCATTTCAGGGCTACTACTTCATTCAAATTCGGGTTGCTTCTCTCTTATCAACTCCCCCTCTCCCCATGACCTTTTCTTTTGACGTCATTTTAACAATTGATGCCTTTTGCGTCATTGGAAAATCTCTCGAGTAACATATCCTCATTCTTCAATGATGCATGCACATTAACAAAACAGTAAGAATTTTATCCCCCCCCCCTCCCATTTGTAAAACAAATATCCATACTGCTGACATTTCACCTAATAGCAAAGAGCGCGGTTTATCCATGACCTTTCAGCAGCGGTCATCTTTAAGCTGTTTACAGATAAAATGAGTGTGTGAGGCACTTCCTATAAACGAAATACAGGGTGACCCAAACTTATCCAGAGTAATTTTTTAGGAACATTGTATGGTTCAAATGGAACAAAATATGTCCTATAAACATCACATCTAGTTTCGATCGTGCGTGAGATATCGACATTTGTCTATTTTCTTTTATTTAGAGTCTTTTCCTAGAAAAAACGTAAGGTTATCTATGTATTCTTACATGTATTCTTCCTGTTTTGCATATGCCAAGCAGGAAGAGGAATCGTCGTACTTGTAACATGTGTGAAAGGTATTTTATTGACTTGGCGGTTGATTTGAGCAGTTGTCCGAAGATGTAAGTAGTGCATTGGAGCTGGGGGCAATCATTTTGAGGGGCTTCCTCGACATTAATTTGTTACTTTCTTCTTATTCTTATTCCTTGTATCATTTTAGTTTTCTTTTGTAGTTCAATATGATGTTCTGTCAGTAAGTGATCTGCACTCTCAAGTGTTTTATTTATTTGCTTTAACAACTCTACAAGAAAATAGACAAACGTAATGGGACATTTTTTGTTCCATTTGAACCATACAATGTTCCTAAACAAATAAGCTGGATAAGTTTGGGTGACCCTGTATATGGAGTGAGGTGAGGGAGCTCAGAAGTTGGGGCAGCGAAAATTCTGTAAATATTCATGTAATATTCAGTGAGGCTGTTAGTTTCCTTCGTCATTTCTATTTCTTCATTCGTGCATAAGAAATATATGTATGCCTTTTTTCTCGAATGCAGAAATTAATGATAAAAGCTCAACCTTGGGAAGTTTCTAGATTCATCTCTGCACTAGAAATCAAAGTTAGGGGAAAGGTGGATGCCTTTAAATTTTTATAAAAAAAGTTTTATAAAGAAGTATTTCATAGATATGAACCTTATTTGACTGTATTCATGTTTCTTCTTAAACATGATTATCTTCATTGTTATGATCACTGTTTTAAATTTCTTTGAATTTGTGGTTCAGTAAAATCTACTTTGACACCTCTACCTTGTTTGGCAAATAATTTAATACAGAAATGAAATTATTTGGACTGGCTGATTTCCCAGGATTTTGGGCGTATATAATTAAAACCACAAAACAGTAGGTCATTTGCACCCTTAGAAATATAGTGATGACGGAATTCGTGTGCACAAAAGAGTACTGAAAAGCCTTCATCTTCAGCGCATTCAGCTGCTTGCTAGTGATTTCTGTACATTATTTCAATTTAGTTAACGTGATTCCTAATGATTGTTTTTAATTTCATTGCAGGCGCAGGTTCACCGGTACAATGACGTCAAAGTAATGCTGATATATTCCAGTTCGAATTATGAATTGTTGTTCACTTCTGTGATAATAAATTTTATTTGTTTAAAAGTTCCTTAATCATTTTCTTCAAAAATTTTAGTATCATTAAAAATTATTCATCCTGATTAATTCATTAAAAATTCTTTACAATTATACTGATAATTAACTTTAATCTGCAATTCTGCTTTTAAATTCTCTAATATCAGCTGATTCCTATTGTCTTTCCAAGTTTTTTGCACATGAAAATACTCTTTCCATTTGACATGGGTATTGAACAAATATATCGAAAAGTTTTAATCATGTTTCCTAAATTTCTATTTCCGCTAAATAATTTTTGCCATTTTGACTAGCACAAATCAGACCGATTACTATTAGTCATTAATTCTAAAGCTTCTTTAATCTGGCAATGTTCTTCATAACACTCATCCATACTGATAACATTTTCAAGTGGTAACTTAATCAATCATTTTGAAGCGCGTTAAAAGTAAATATTTTTAACGAAAAAATCTACACTTTGTATAAAAAGTTTCCCTTCTGAAGAATCAATCTTTTCTCTATACAGGGTGTTTCATAATTGGTGTCCCGTCTTTAGGTCCAAATAACGACTCAAAAGGAACAGATTGGGGGGAAATGAATATAGATTATTTGGTTTTAATGTCCCCTAATTCAGAATAAAAATATTTCGCGTCCCTGGGGATGAAGGGGTAAATTTTGAAAATTTTAATTTTGTAGGGGTAGGAGTTAGACCCCATGTGTTATTTAGAAAGTTGTAGAGCATCATGTAAAATGTGGGTTTAGCAAAAAACCCGGTGAAAAAATCTCATCCCCTGTCCTTTATTGAGTGGCTAAAGTGAAAGGTATGGCTAGCTAATGTAGACAAAAACAGAAAAACTCATTAGAAACTTATTAGAACTTTATTACTTATTAGAAAACAGTACATTTGAAATTGAATGAGAATGAATGAGTTGTTACCCTGAAAAGCTAATGGTCTTGACCCCACTCCAAATGTAGGCCCTACTGTTTTCTAATAAGTAATAAAGTTCTAATAAGTTTCTAATAAAAAGGACAGGGGATGAGATTTTTTCACCGGGTTTTTTGCTAAACCCACATTTTACATGATGCTCAACAACTTTCTAAATAACACATGGGGTCTAACTCCTACCCTTACAAAATTAAAATTTTCAAAATTGACCCCTCCACCACCAGGGACGCAAAATGTTTTTATTCTGAATTAAAACCAAATAATCAATATTCATTTCCCCCTAATCTGTTCTCCTTAAGCCGTTATTTGGACCTAAAGAAGGGACACCAATTATGAAACACCCTGTATAGTCCAGTGCATTTTTTTTGCCATATTTTCAATTGATTTTTAATAAAATTGCGCTCAGTTTCTGCATCTTTTATAAAATATTTGATGCAACTAAACCAAAAAATTCATCCTCAATTCTTTGTTTCAATTTTTTTCTTAAATTAGACATAATCTCAAATGTAGAAAATGTCTTCTTTTTCTTGCATGTGAACAGCATCATCATTAAAATATTATGAAAAAAAAAGCTAAATAACATTCAGTATTTTTCAGGTTCTGAAAAATATTTGAAAAATGCAGCTGGACATTTATCTCCAAGTGTTGCAAAAAATGTCTTCAGGGCAGGAAATCCCCTCAAAATTCTTTTCAATTGCAGGTTGCAAAGACAATCATCGTGTTGTAACATGTCTCAAAATATGCTGATACTCTATATCACATTCCTCAAAGTATGTTTTCAGTTATTCCACACTTTTTTTGTTTTTGTTTTTTTTTTTAAATAAATAAATATAGACTGGAGATGACCTCCAAACAAGATGTATTAATTTTTCCATCGAAAAATGGAAGGAAAAATTCTGCGACCTGGGTTCGAAGCAGGAACCTCGACTATCGTGGCCGATGCCTCTACCAGTTGGGCTATCGCAGAATTTAAAGAAGGGTTCATACGGGTCATGGAAAATCTGGAAAGTTTTGGAAAATCAATGTTTCTGACTTAAGTTTTGGGAAAGTTTTTTGAACAGATTTAATGTTTTCTTAATAATTATTTATAAATGATATGAATATATTATTCTTCAAAATATAAAAGATTATGGTTTTGGAAAATGTATTGAATTGCCTAGGAAAAATTTTGGAAAAGTCATGGAATTTTATCGTTGATCAAGTTTACGAACCCTGTAAAGACAACCAAGTTGTCAAAGGTTGAAAGCCCAATGGGAGGCGGGCACCAGGCTCGCAGACCGAGACTGTTTTTTTTTATTTGATGAAATCCAATCCACCCATCCAGGGCCTTTATGGTCAGAGGCCGACGAGTTGGGTCCCTGGATGAATAAAGGATAACGATTGCTGTATGATGGTCATAGCTGGGGGGGGTGGGTAGATCGTGTCACTGATGGTAGCCCATCCAGTGACCTGATGTTGCTTAACTTCCAGAAGTGGTATGTTCAGGGGCCTGCCAATGGGGTATGTTTTGAGTGATAATTTAAATGGCCATAAATTTACTTACTTACTTTCAAAGCCGCTTATCCGTTAGGGTCGCGGGGGCAGCAGCCCTATGGAGTATCTCCAGCGATCGCGATCTTCTGCCATCAGGCGCATGTCCTCCCTGGTAATACCCAAGCGACTCGAACCCAGATTCTCCATGTATTCTAGCCACCTGGTTCTAGGCCGACCCCTTGGTCTCTTTCCCACCGGCTTGGAAAGTAACAACTACCTAGGAAGACCAGTTTGCGGCATCCATATCACGTGGCCATGCCAGCGCAACTGAGATCTCTGAATGCGGATAAGATAATGGCTGTTATCTCGGAGCAATGCCTCCGAGAAGCCCCACCAGTTTACTCGTTATGCGCTTGGGGAAACGGTCGGATGCCTTTACAACGAGTAAAGTGACAACGGGATCGGATGCTGTCAACCGGCACTTGGAACGTATTCTCTATGACAGGAAAGGAATCAGAGTTAGTGGAGGAAGCAAAACGATATCGACTGGATATCATAGGTATTACCTCTACGAAACGTCCCGTTCTGGAACTGTGGACTTAGGAGGAGGGTGGAAGCTCTTCTGCTGAGGTGTCGACCCTAACATTACTGCCCAGGCGGGAGAGGGGATTAGGGAAGACCCTAACATTACAAGTCCCCGGCTGGCAGATTATGTTGCAGATTGGACCCCTTTAGGTGGAAGACTGTGTCTCCTGAGGCTTCAGATTGGAAAACGGTCTCTCCCTCTCTAGTAGTATAGCACCACTCCTGGCGGAAAGGGGGGAGGCGCGTGCAACCCTTTTTTACGTGTTCAAAGGGTTAAAAGGTGCTAAAGGGTTAAATTTCCATCGATTTTTGATGTTTTTTCGACGTTTTTAATGGGTTTTGATTGATTTTATCGAATATTGGACTGATTTTATTGAATTTTAATGAGTTTTGATTGATTTTTTTTAATATTAATGAGTATTGATGGATGGATTGACAGGTGTTGCATACCAAGTACCCAAAGGGTTGATTGGAATTTCATTCCGAGTGGCCAAAGGGTTTGGTTTGGTATCCAAAGGGGTTGACAGGTTTTTGATGGATTGTGGCTGTGGCGAATGATGGATGGGTTCTTGTTGATTGTCAAAAAAGGGTTATCCATCGAAATTTGGGGGATGGTGGTGAAAAATCTGGCCCGTCACATTCCTTTTTTACCTAATTACTAATTTTCTATTGTGTTTCGAATCACCGGACTTTTTTTATTTTTTCGTTAAATACTCTTCCTAATTAACATTATTGATTCAAGATGCTGATCAGTACTTACCGTTCAGGTGTCCAAAGGGTTATTGTCAGTGACCAATGGGTTACAGGTGTAAACTTCAAGGTGTTTTCTTCCTGTGTGCCATGATGATACTTACCATGTTTGTTACCTCCCTACCCCTTTTATCCCGTTAATTCAATTATCCACATTTTTTTTTAAAATAATTTTTTTTTTAGCCAAAATTTTTTAAAATTAATTTTTAACCATTTCCAAAATTATTCAAAAATTTTTATTCAAAAGTCGAGTTTTTTTCAAAATGATGTTAATTTTAAGCTAATTTTTTTTTCATTTAAAATGTTCATCATTTCCAGTTTTTATCAAATTAATTTATCTTCATTTCCAAATTAATTCAAAAAAATTTTTATTTTTAATTCCAAAATTGTTCGTTCTCTTTTTTCCAAAATTTTGTTAAAAATTAATTCAAAATGTCATTAGGTGTTAAAAAAATACGCATTGACACACAGTACAAGTTTTCTTTTATTTTTTTTATTTTAATAAAAATAGATTCCATCGAGTGCACATTCAGGAAAATATTCTAGTTCCAAACGTCGAGCTACTACACTCACAGCTGTGCGAGTACAATAATTTTCACGTTGTTTATTAAATATTGGGTTATGAGATCCCTCTTCTGGTATTGGGTCAATCAATGTTTCTGCATCGTGAATAGTAACTTGAAATAGCTGACTTAACATTTCACATTGATCTGTTCCATAACCATAAATTATTTCAAATTCCTTTTTCCATTGTTCGATCAACGATGTCAGCAACGAATAGGGTACGTATCCAGCAAAGATTGATTTTATCCCGGGGATCGTGTAACCCATTTCTTTTATTCTTTGCCAGTCTACATAAGTTATGTTAATTTCATTTGTCGGTAATAAGAATCTATAGTACTCTCCAACCCGTTTCAGTCTCACATCTAAATCATATATCTCCTCTTTCTCCATTAAAACGAAGATTATACACACATGATGTTGAAATCGTCTTTACAAGGATTTCTCCACTGCTCAGATAAATTGCATTCAGATCCACAGCGACTCCTATTACTTTAAAAAAAATTATAATAATAAACTCTGATTACTCTGTGTGTTCTAACTAATTCTCTATAAGTTTCTAAAAAATCATTCAAATACATACTTTTATCGTTACTTGTTGAAGTCATCTTCGCTGAAAGCTGTTTGCTACTCGCTGTCTCGCACTCATCTTCACACTAAAAGACTAAGACTGCAAATGACTGTCTAACTGGAGACAACGTTCACGCATTCCATTACCCCCCACAACCACCCTCATAATGATAATAAC
>JAHWFO010045937.1:1773100-1816018 GCA_023313115.1 Rhysida immarginata | reverse complement strand
AACTTTACTACAATAAAATCAATCATAACACAACTGACAACGTCACAGCCATACAAAATCTTTTCTGTGTACCTTACTCCTTCCTGTAAAGCAAACCATTGTAGAAAATACGTCTCACCAAGATGTCATTCCATAGTCCACATCACACATTTTGATTCCAGTTCTGCTGATACATTGGGGGTTAACATCTACCCAGTAATTAAGGTTATATTTGGTAACTACTCCATCTCAGAAAAACTGGGCCTCGTTTGACCACAGAACATAGTTAACAAAACCAGGGGTTTCGTCAACACACCACAGAAGCCAGTTGCAAAACTCCATACGTTTATCATAATCCTATGTTTCAGTTCTTGATGGCAGTGCACATGGAAGCGGTGGAAATGATGTGTATCTTACACAAGCATATATGCCCTCGGCGAGAACGGCAAGACTTGCGCCTTAACGCTCTCGGCCATCGAGCCAGCTTTAATGTTTATTTTTGATCTTTTTTGTTAAAATCAGCGTTTTGAGCTTTACAACTCTATAATTGGTAATTCGTCTGAACTTTTCTCTACCTGTAACAAAGTTACAAAGTTACAAATTGCAAGGTGCAAAATTCGAGGTCAAAGGTCAAATTTGACACCAACATTGCTTACCCCCTACCTAACTTCTTATGTGTTGTCTGCAACAGGTTTGTTGTATCTCCACTCGTTTTAACATTGTATGGAGGGGGGGGGGGGGTTAACAGACTTTTGACTCGCTTGTATTACGTATAAGTAGTCATGCATAATTTCCACCTAAAGCTGATGAAACTGTGTGTTCAATTGAATTTTTTATTATGAAATATCTTTTTTTTAAGCTTAAGATGATTCTCTAAAGTCAGACTTTCAAAATAATTTGTAAAAGCAGTTTAGTACGTGAGTATTTTTGGAAAAACCGACTAACTGCCGTGGATAAATATAAAGACAAAGAAGCAAAACACAATCTCTTGTGCACATTAAAGTTTAATAACCCGCATGCGCATTTCGACTGCCCTTGCAGTCTTCAATCAGCGGAATTACCTGGTACCTATTCATGTGAGTATTCTATTGCTTATTCTTGCTGCAAAAGGAAATTCGCGGCTCGAAAAAGTTGGTCACCCTGGATGTAGCGACATCTGTTGTCTGTCACTTGCAAAAATCTGGATAAATAGCGTCCCACTCAATATCAACTCTTATCTATAGGAGACGTTGTCAGTATGTGGGCGGGACACACTCAAATTACCCCCAAAATCGGGATGTCCCGCGAAATTCGGGACAGTTGGTCACCCTAGACATAACCCACAGGAAGAATATTTTGAGAAAAATTATGTTATATCTTTAAAATCTGTAAATCTGTATGTTTGATGTTTTGCTTTACTGTGATTGCAGTTGTGCAATTGTTACTGAAACTTGGTGTAAATGGATTTCACAAGCAGTAATTATTACATTTAGTAAGAAATTTTTCATGTGGGTTACGTCCTTATTGCCCCGAACTCTTCAATTTTCAACAATTAATGAGATGCCATATGTTTAATTGTCTAGATCATGAACTGAAATATTAAATAAAAAAGCTAATTGTGCAGATTTCCTATCCCTATGTGTGCAGATTTTAAGAACTACAGGACGCTATATAGAAAATTGGCTTCTCTTTTTCATACACTTAATAAAATATTTATAGAAGGTTCAATAACAGTTTTCTTTCTCTTCAAAATGACAATTTTTTATTAAATACAATAAAGTATTGTAGAAGGAAGATTAATTTCGTGGTCTAAAATTAAATAATAATAAAGTTTTAATTTTTATTAATCACTTTCATATTCCACTATAACCAGTCGTTATTTTATATTGCTAAATCACTGCAAACAGATTCACCATCTTTTGTTAAGAATACTCTCGCTGAGAGAGTAGTTGAGTTAAAGGACGGGCATTTAAAAATGACTTTGTTCAAAACTTTTTTAATAACTGTTTTACCCAAAAGTATCTTTCGTCAAATTTCAACTTCAGTGAATCATAGAAGAGATTTTGTTCTCGTCAGAGATTACCCGATACAAGAGACCATTGGCTCATTTGCTGATGCATATGAGAGATTCTGCGTAAAGATAAAAGATAATCTACGAGGTGCATGGAAAACGAGGACAGGCTGTCAGCGCTATTACATTACTCTTTATGAATTACGTAAGTACTAAAAAAGAGCTGAACAGACACAATTGAAATTCGAATATAAACAATAAATAATTAAATAATAACATTTATCTACTAGAAAGCATGGGTAATATTGAAATCGACCTGCACAAAATGGAAGACAATACCAAAGAGAACTTACTGTCTTCAAGTCAGATCATCGTACTGAATATGAAACCTCCATCTGAATTGAAATGGATAGACGACATCTCTGATAAAGGTTGCCTAAGAATTAAGTTTTCTTATTATTTGTATTCCGCTAAAAACGGATTTTTATTAACAATTTTTCTTACGCTTTTATCTGAAAGAACACCTAAAAACCAAATATGCCCTGCTTTTCTTTGTCATTGAAAGGTTTTAGTTTCTTTACACGTTTCTTTGTCTCACACTTCCTTCATATACAGGGTGTCTCATGTAATGTGAACTAATAGCCAACTTCTAAAATACAAATCTGAAAGATTACTTTCAATGGATGAAATATAATACTGTCCGCTTCCCAGAAAATGCCCCTGCGTTGTGGAAAGCGCTCACTGCGCGCGCTGCAGTCGTGGATGCGTCCACAGCACTAATAGGGAATACGAAAATGCATGGAGGATAGGCAGGGAAAGCAGCATCTGGAGCCTGCTGTTAACTTGCACGTGGTTAAGGTTCCCCCCCTATCAGTGCTGTGGACGCATCCACGACTGCAGCGCGCGCAGTGAGCACTTTCAACAACGCAGGGGCATATTCGTGGGAAGCGGACAGTATATGAGGGGTTTTTATGTGTATTCCATTTTCATAAAAACCGAAGCCATTTTCGAATGTAAAAGACAACTTTGAAAAGTATAACGGAAACTTTTATATTTAACACACATTATTCTACTTGCTTTGTCTGTCTGTTTGTTTAGGTAGAATTTTGTAATCGATATTAAAGTTACTGGTTGCTATTGTGACAAGTCACGTGTAGCTCTCGTATTTTTTTTATTATATGGAATATAGGGAAATGTAATATTATAATATTATTTGTATTTTTTTTATTAGTATTTTTGGGGGAAGTGATTAATAAATTTTAATTATCAATAATTGCGGTGTATCAGCTCAATATCGGGTAGATAATGGATATTTTTTTTTTTAGTGGATATATAGTTTTGTTTTAAAGTAGAATATTAATTTTATTATAAAAAGAAATTGTTTATTATTTTTTTTTATTTTTAACTCCGTTCTGTTTGCGCTGCCAGCGAAACGCAATAGAAGGATTAATTGTTAAGTAGTGTGATTGTTGAGAGCGATTTCTAGGAAGATGAAAATTTTAACCATCCGACGATTGTTTTTTTATTACGAGTCGCTTGTTAGAAATGGAAGCTTGGAGCGGGTGTTTTTTTATATATAGATACATGAAAGAGGTTGTTGATAATAGAGATATGAACAGTTTCGTCGTGAGTGTTTCTGGCGATCTTCACCGTTGATAAGATACTGTTTCTTGCATGGCGAGCGTGGAATCTCCAAGGATAAGTCATTTATATTGAATTTGCAGTTTGAATGAGTATTGCATCTTGTTCGTGTTGAGAAATCGTATTATGACGAATGTTTAAGTTGTTTTTTTTTAGATGCTGATCATGGCGATCACATGCGGGTGTTCGATATGTAGCAAAGTGAAAGCAAGTTAATAAGAGCCAAAAAATAATACAAGGATGGATCGCAAGCAAGTAATTCCGTAATTGAGAGGCATTACATGTTGACGGCGATTGGTGAGTGACATTATTTTACTGTTCTTTTACTGAGGAAGTCTGCGGACAGACAGTCGGTTAATTATGCATCGGTACTAAAAGTGATGTAAACTAGACACCACCGATGTTTCTTATTTTAGTTGTCTTGAACACGACACTAGTGTATAAAAGGAATATAGTTAAAATGTATTTTCTTAATGTAAACCGAATTACTGTAACCAGTAGAATATAGAGCTATTTCAGTTACTTGAGTTGGGTAATAATAGTTGTGCGGGATACGTTCCAGTCATAGTACTATCGTCCTAAATAGCTAAAGTAATGATAGTGTGTGCTGGCGCTTCGAATCCTTGTATATGTTTCTCATTGATGTGAGTAAAAGGCAATTCGTATGATAAGTGTCCAATAGCATCTACATATATACCGGTAGCTAACTGCACGGGAGTCGTAGGTGGGGTTTCCGTGATTCTACCCTGTGTCGCTCTTCCTAGTGATAAAAACTCTAAAAGAATCGTGACTCTAAAAGATTCTACCCTGTGACGCCGGAGAGCGTCACGCCACAGCCACTACTTCTATGGGTCGACGTCCCGTTGCAGACCCGGTCCGTAAATGCTTAAGCATTCACTAAACGAAAATTACTTACTTCTGGGCGAAGCACCGGTTGAACGTATGCTCTTTGCGCAACCTTATTAATCATATATATTTTCATTTGTGGTATTGTGAGGGACAGCATGGGTCTCGCGCGCCAAGGGGCGCTTAAACAGTAAATGCGCAATGGCTAAGGGGCCCCTTTAGTGTATCGTGCTTACTGTAGATCAACCAGTATAATAGACCATAAACTAAGTCTAATACGAATTGTCGTATTGAATCGATGTAGTTTGTTTCTTGTTTTTTTGTTTTTTTAGTGATATTGAGCTGATTAACCTTTTAATGAAATAAATTATATTGAGCTTAAAATTTGGCCAACTGCCTGGGGTGATCTGTACAAGTATTTACCACACCTCTCATATCAGTCCCGAACTCTGTTGTCACACGCCCCAGCAAGACTTTGACCCTTTAAGGGTGGGATTGGGTCCTTGCATACTAATAAGATAGGGGGCGTGTCACATAAATGGCGCCCGAACAGGGACTGATACTTCGGAATTTCCGGATTAGCGAGGGTGGTCAATAATTCGCGACAAACAAACAAAAAAAAAATAATTTTTTTTTTTAGTGGTAAAACTTAAGTTTTTTTTGGTCAAAATAGAGCATATTCTAAGTGTATGAGAGTGGGTGATTGAGAATTAAATCATGCCAGGCGACGAAGGTGACAGAGAGGTAGTAAGAGGGGCATATGCCATGCCCGAATTAGTGGGATTTACGTCTGCGGTCCCCACATTCTCTGGGGAGGACGGTGGAGTCCCGAACTCTGTTGTCACACGCCCCAGCAAGACTTTGACCCTTTAAGGGTGGGATCGGGTCCTTGCATACTAATAAGATAGGGGGCATGTCACACTATCATGTCTCTGTACGAAAGCTCTGAGATGTGTGTCCGGATAAATGGCATGGGTGTTGGACTCCGCCAAGGGTGCGTACTGTTGCCCCTCTTGTTCATTATCTTTATGGACTGGATAGACAGTGGCAGCAGAGTCGATGAGCGTGATTGTGTGGGCGACTGCCTGGTGGAGAGATTGCTCTCTGCCGACGACCTTGTCCTCCTTGGGTCTTCTCGCACGAACCTTCAGCATGCACTAGACCGGTTTGCAGCCAAATGTGAAGAAGCTGGGATGAAGATCAGTGTGGCTAACACCGAGGTTCTGGTCTTTTCAAGACAGCCTGCTCAGTGCGCTCTCCATGTTAGGGGAGCCTCATTGAGACAGGTGGAGAAATTCAAGTATCTCGGGATTGCATTCACGAGTGATGGACGGCAGGAGAAAGAATTGGATGCTCGGATTGGTGCAGCAAGCTGTGTCAGACGTGAACTGTGGCGATCCATGGTAACGAAGCGCGAGCTGGGTAACAAAGCCAAGCTCTCAGTCTTCAAATCTATCTTTGTCCCATTCTCACCTATGGTCATGAGGCTTGGGTAATGACCGAAAGAGTGCGATCGCGGGTACAAGCGGCTGAAATGAGATTTCTGAGAGGTGTGGCAGATGTTACTCTACTAGATAGAGTGTACAGCAGCACAATAAGGGAACCTTTAGGTGTTGAGCCGCTACTTCTCTTCATTGATACGGATGCCGCAAACTAGTCTTCCTAGGCAGTTGTTATTTTCCAAGCCGGTGGGTAAGAGACCAAGGGGTCGGCCTAGGACCAGGTGGCTAGACTACATGGAGAATCTGGGTTCGAGTCGCTTGGATATTACCAGGGAGGACATGCACCTGATGGCGGAAGATCGCGATCGCTGGAGATCCTCCATAGGGCTGCTGCCCCCGTGATCCTAACGGATAAGCGGGTTTGAAAAGTAAGTAAGTATATTAAAGTTACTTCCTTATAACCGATTGGAGAGAAATTTTGCACACTTTACTGATGACAATACATGAATCAATTAAAAAATCCACTAAATAATTGATCAATTAATGGCAATTAATTAATTTAATTTTTATATGAAGAATATTGTTTAAGACTTTACCAATATTTGCCGTTAAAGTGTGTTTTAAAATTTTTCTTTATTCTTACTTTATTAATGGTATATTAATGATTTATTCTTGTTTTTTTTTCAATTGGTCCAACTGTTAATGAGATAGACGCATTGAAGTATGGTCTGGTTGGATTAAAAGAAAAGGCAAAAAAAAAAAAAGCAGAAATTGCTCATCAATTTAAATGAAAACAAAAGTCTATTAAAATAAAAGTAAAGGATGTCTGGTTTGACAGCTTGACTACTTCACTGCCGTGTTGACTAGTATTCGTGAAAATAGACCCCCGATCTAACTGCTCTCGACTTTTTTCTTTCTCGGTCTCTTAAAAACAGTGTTTACAGAAGTCGACCAACAACACCTGAGAATATGCAGTGCAGGATCAGAGCTGCGCGCATTGCCTTGTAGGAGGGATGGATACTGCATTCAGTAAGGTCTCCGTAACATTGCCTATCGATGTGCATAGACAAAAAGGACATGTGTTTGTACATTTATTAGAAGACATTTATTGTACAACCATTGTTTTTGCATTAGGGGAGTCCAGAGAAGATTAGGTACAAAGGTAGGTTTACACATTTCCTATAGTTCACTTACCATTGGTCGGAGAGAACCGCCATTGAGTCAGGAGAAACGTTACAACTGCCATGTACCCTCAAAACGTATGAGAACAGTGAAATAAACAATTTTTTCTGATTTTTCATCTGGTACATAAATTTTCGCAGTAACGCATTGGCAGTAATAGGATTTGTACCATTAGATCATCATAAGTCATTAATGCTTACCATGTTGGACTATTCTTATGCGGTTATTTTAAGTTATTAAATTGATTGTTTACCTTATGAATTTTTTTTTATACAATGTCTGCCATGTCTGAATATAGACATACAAGATTTAACCATATAAAATGAACGCTAATTTCACCAACACCACGAAAAAGAGTTATATGAATACAATTTCTTCATATTCATTTAGTAAATCAAACTAATATTCTCATATATAAACTTAGAGGCTTAGTTGCACCAAAAACATGGCGATAGGGAAAGTGTACACAGGAAGCATGGGGCAGGTGTACACACTGCTTGAGACCATCTAAAAAGTCAAAACCTGCAGAACAGGAGTACAATATACAGAGAGTAACAGGTGGGCACATGATCACTGCATTACATCAGGTATTTGAGTATATTTTGTATCCTCTAAATTATTATTTGTATATGTATCCTGTATTTGAAACGTGTGTATACTGACTCATTTGTACTTACTGAATTAAACGAAATAATAAATATTGCAAATTTTTTTGAATTTTATTTCTAATAAACATTTCATTATCTTAAATGGTGTGAAAATGTGACATATCTGATATGTCACACGAATACAAATGCAAATATATTCATTTGAATTCGTTTTGAACTTGACTTTATGATCAGTTCCTGTAAATTTCACTTCTTTTGTAATTATCTTATATTCAATTTTATTATGTGTTATTTTCTCTCGTTTACATTTTTATGCATTTAGTCTTAAAATATAATTAATCCTATCTCTCGTTGTTTCGACCCACCAAGTTTCAGAGCGTCATTTGTATCGTGTGCAAAAGAAAGAAATGAAAGTTTCTCACGAACGAACTTTCCTTATCCTTGGTGCGGTCGAGGGCAATGATTGGTCGGTTTGAAGCTTTCCTGCGTAGCGAGCGTTGTTTACAAAAAAGGGAAAAAGCGGAACTCTTTCTCTCTCTGTGTGTGCTTTTGTTCTCATCTCTATCGCACGTGTGCAA
Organism: Rhysida immarginata; assembly: GCA_023313115.1. Classification (NCBI taxonomy): domain Eukaryota; kingdom Metazoa; phylum Arthropoda; class Chilopoda; order Scolopendromorpha; family Scolopendridae; genus Rhysida; species Rhysida immarginata. Next base: position 1,807,752 of record JAHWFO010045937.1, on the reverse strand, counting down.
TCCTTCGTGGGAGGTCTCTCAACGGAGTCCTGTCACTATGATTCCTGTGTCAAATGTGCACTTTCAATAATGATTCCAATGCAAAGTAGCATATTTGATTTCTCAATTATCAATGATGAACAATTGTGAATATCGAATGATTCGACGTGAACGTTTCACTTAAAACAAAGCACACATGGAACTGTTGCTGTTGAAAGGCGAAATCGAAACCAAAGCATTGGTGCTCTGGCGACATTGAAAATCAAGCTAGGCAGATCAACCAGGTTTCAAAAGCATTGAACAAATGCAAATGAAAGCGGTTCAATCAGGTGACAATTATCCACGACATGTGCAAGGATCAACCAGGTCTCTTGCGAGTGATTAAGCTGAGAGCAAGCTGTTGAATCCACGAGGTAACAGCGGTGGTAGCCGTGGGGTAGAGGAGCAGCTACGGCCAAGGTTTATGAGAAAGGAAGCGGATCAAGGTCTCAATGATTGACAAAAGCAACACCCAACAAGGGAGAGTAAACAATGATTCATCAAATGGGCCCCAACAAATGTCATCATCATTGAACAAGTTCATCAGGTTCCTCAACCTACTGCCTAGATGTTTGACAGCATAATACACAGATAAGTGATAAGTGAACATACATTTCCTATTTACAATTAAAATGAGCTAACTTCGATTCTGTAAGAGAGAACATAGAACTTAAATTGAACTATTGCATTTGCACGTTTAAATGATAATCTTGGGAAAGCCTTTTAATAAGTATAGTCAATTATCATAAAATTTCAAGTCTTGGAAACTCAGAAGTATTGCGAATTGTTTACATGCTATTTTCATGTATATTTCACTAACACTCTAAATTTGCTAATTTGAATATTTGAATAAATAAAACAATACAATTTAAATTACCATAATTGATTGTTTTCTTTCTTAAAATATTTAGTTCTAGTCTTTGAATTACGAAGCTTTATTTTGTTATAACTGATCATAAAGGAATATTGATACTGCAGTGGTTAAATTATTAAATGATAAGAATAAGTAAGAAAGATTATTGCGGGCACAACATATAAAGAAATAAATTTGAGAAATTGAGAAAAGTAAGTCTATTTCCTGGGTGGGACTGTTAACGTGACGTAGCCTCAGGGAAGGGAACATAGACTTAGAATATCTTCATAAGTGATACTAATTAAAGCTTGTGTTACATGGGTGTATTGTAACTGTTATCTCATAAGTATTCAATGATTGTTTTTTGCTGTGGAGGAGTGTGTTTGGGCAATATCATAAATTGTGAAACCCCAACTATACCACACATTGTTGCATAGCAAACAACACATCACACTGGTGCCGTTTGACCAGCTACTCTTGTATAACTGAGTGCATATTTTAGATGTTAGCTCTAATACATTAGTATTCCTGGATTAAATTTGTTCAACTGTCTCTTATTGATGGGAACAATGGGTATTTTCTTTGAATTCTAGTCTTATGTACAGTGTCATACTGCACTTGCATTACATTGTTGAGACACTCAGTACATATTCAGGCTTTCCTGTCATTACAAATTAGTCCTTTTTGACTAAGTGAATGATTGAATAATTTCTCTCTTGAAGACGAGTTGCGTGAGGAACAACGATTGGGAAGGGAGCGAGATCGTGAAATTAAAGACATGAAAGCTATGCTCAGCTCATTGCAAGCAGATTTTTGTAAGCTGCTGGACAATAAAACTATTGCTGTTCCAGACAAAGCAAGCAATGACAGGTGCTTTGAATGTAATACTTTAGACCATTTTGCACGGGATTGCCCCCAGCGGAAAAATCGCAAAGCTCGGGGACAGTCTTTCAAGAACTCCCAGGGTCAATGTTAATATCGTCAAAGTTGAGAAGGGCAACCGATCCTTTATTCTGGTTGGGACAATTAGAGGTCAAGCCATCAAATATCTAAAAGACACTGGAGGCCAGGCTTCATTTATTGATTTTAAAATGTCAACAACTGCCTGTCATTGACTCCGAACCAACACATATGTGGGTGAAAGGCATTCATGGGGAAACCAACCTATACGCCTTCAAACCAGACTAACTGAAAATGAACCTATGTAAAGAACACCCTTTCCTCATTATGGATCTTGCGGATCGTCCTTATCAGGGCATTTTAGGCTATGACGCTATACATAAATTACAACTACACCTACTAAAACCCTAGTAATTATGGTTTAATGAGTGGGCTTAACTGACTTTAAGCGACTCATTAGAGTGTGTGGAGGGCTGTGCGACATATCTGATATGTCACACGAATACAAATGCCAATATATTCATTTGAGTTCGTTTTGAACTTGACTTTATGATCAGTTTCTGTCAATTTCACTTCTTTTGTAATTATCTTATATTCAATTTCATTATGCGCTTTCTCTTGTTATACATTTTAATACATTTAGTCTTAAAATATAATTAAGCCTATCTCTCATTGTTCCGACCCGCCAAGGTTCAGAGCGTCTCTTGTATCGTGTGCAAAAGAAAAACGAAAGTTTCTCACGAACGAACTTTTCCTACTCTTGGTGCGGTCGAGGGCAATGATTGGTCAGTTTGAAGCTTTCCCGCTCATCAAGCGTTGTTTATAAAATGGGAAAAAAGCGGAACTCTGTTCAGCTCTCTGTGCCTTTTGTTCTCATCTCTCTAGCACGTGTGCATTCCTTCGGGGGAGGTCTCTCAACTGAGTCCTGTCAAAGGTGCTCTTTCAATAATGATTCCAATGCAAGGTAGCATACTTGATTTCTCAATTATTTATGATGAACAATTGTGAATATCGAATGATTCGACGTGAACGTTTCACTTAAAACAAAGCACACATGGAACTGTTGCTGTTGAATGGCGAAATCGAAACCAAAGCATTGGAGCTTTGGTGACATTGATAATCAAGCTAGGCAGATCAACCAGGTTTCAAAAGCATTGAACAAATGCAAATGAAAGCGGTTCAACCGGGTGACAATTATCCAAGACATGTGCAAGGATCAACCAGGTCTCTTGCGAGTGATTAAGTTGAGAGCGAGCTGTTGAATCCATGAGGTAACAGCGGTGGTAGCCGTGGGGTGGAGGAGCAGCAACGGCCAAGGTTTACGAGAAAGGAAGCGGATCAAGGTCTCAATGATTGACAAAAGCAACACCCAACAAGGGAGAGTAAACAACAATTCATCAAATGGGCCCCAACAAATGTCATCATCATTGAACAAGTTCATCAGGTTCCTCAACATATTGTCTAGATTTGTGACAGCATAATACACAGATAAGTGATAAGTAAACATACATTTCTTATTTACAATTAAAATGAGCTCACTTCGATTCCGTAACAGAGAGAACATAGAACTTAAATTGAACTATTGCATTTGCGTGTTTAAATGATAATCTTGGGAAAGCCTTTTAATAAATTATCATAAAATTTCAAGTCTTGGAAACTCAGAAGTATTGCGAAATGTTTACATGCTATTTTCATATGTATTTGACTAACACTCTAAATTTGCTAATTTGAATCTTTGAATAAATAAAACGATACAATTTAAATTACCATAATTGATTGTTTTCTTTCTTAAAATAATTAGTTCTAGTCTTTGAATTAAGAAGCATTATTTTGTTATAACTGATCATAGAGGAATATTGATAATGCAGTGGTTAAATTATTAAATGATAAGAATAAGTAAGAAAGATTATTGCGGGCACAAACCATAAAAAAATAAATTTGACAAAACTGAGAAAAGTAAGTCTATTACCTGGGTGGGACTGTTAACGTGACGTAGCCTCAGGGAAGGGAACATAGACTTAGTATATCTTCATAAGTGATACTAATAAGAGAATTTAGACTATGCTTCTGTTACATGGGTGTATTGTAACTGTTATCTCATAAGTATTCAATGATTGTTTTTTGCTGTGGGGGAGTGTGTTTGGCCAATAGCATAAATTGTGAAACCCCAACTATACCACACATTGTTGCATAGCAAACAACACATCACAAAAACATGCCCTAAGCCTTGTGTAATCCTGCCCCCTGTCATGTAAGATTATCTCAAAAAAGTATTTTTAATCTGAATATAAAATAAAATTAAGGCAAATTAAAGGCACTTTATTGTACCTTAAACTTCAACTAATATATGAATATGAAAATTGATAATATATGAATACAAAAATGATAATAAAACATTGTGTAAAACTGCCCTGATCTCACCTACACTAAAAATGTTATGTGCAAATAAAGAATTGCTATCCATTTTAATAATCCATTTTGTTTAGGAACAATTTCTGCTTTTTGCCTTTTCTTTAAATGAAACACACGTTTTCATGGCATGTATCTCCTAAATGGTTAAAATCGATGGAAAAAACACCAAGAACAAAAGACATTTCTCAAATGTTGTGTACAATCTGAAAATACCATTAAAATAGGGATTTTCATTATACATTTCAAACTTGACTTCATATTCGAGAATCGCATCAGTTTTTTTGGAAATGGAATATAATAAAAAACCCCTCACATAAAAGTACAATAATTCTTCTATTGAATGTACTCTCTCACATTTGTATTTTAGAAGTTGGCGATTGGTTCACTTCAGGTGACACGTTCTATTATTTACGTAGCTGATATCCCTGTCGTTGCTCGGGCTATTTTTGGATGAAAGTTTGCATTAACTGAATATACGATAAAATTAACACGTGAAAAGGCTTAGAATTAATACAGTAAAAAATTCATATTGAAAAATCAAAATGAATTCTTTTAAAATGTAAACAGTGAATGTTTCTTTCCAAATATGGCCTTCAAGCAGTTTTACCGGGCCTCTCGTTTTGGGATGTTGTGTATAGCTGAGTGAATTTTACATTGTGCCAGGGTAAAAATGTGTAGGATAATTTATGTGGTTTCGAAAATGTGAGGAAACAGAATGAAAATGAAACAATAGTTTGGTCTGACGTTTATTCTGCCCGGCTTGTGGCTGTCTTTCTTTTATTTTGTTCCTGACGTACTGGCGTTAGAGAGAGCCTGTAGCAAAGTACACAAGGGTCGTTCATGGTTGACCCAGATCTTTGTCCATATAAACTCGAGAAATAACTCTAGCGCATTACATTTTTCAAGGATCGTTAAATCATCCTTTTTGAGATCCTGTGTTCGGCATAACGTATTTGATGTATACTGAATGAGCATATTATTATGACCACCCTGTCACTATCTCGTTGGGCCACCTTTTGTCTTTAATACCACGGTGATTCTTCGTGGCATTGAGTCCACGAGATGTTGGAAGGTTTTGGGAGGAATCTGACACCATGCTTGATAGTAAGCACTGTCTACTTGTGCTAGATTGGATGGTGGTGGATTCAGCCGTCTGATGGCTCGTTCGACTTCGTCCCACAAATGCTCAATTGGAGTGAGATCTGGGGAATCTGGGGGCTACCGAAGTAAGATTAAGCCCCCCTCATGTTTCTGGAACCACTCCTGCACAATACGAGCTCTGTGGCATGGCACATTGTCTTGCTGGAAGTAGCCATCTCCATTGAGTACGCCATCAACATGACACGATACGGTGGTATGCTGTGCCATCCAGACGTTGTTCAACACATATTAACGAATCCATTGCATGCGAGGAAAACATTCCCCAGACCATTATACTGCCCATTAAGGGTTGTACTCATGCATGCGGGGTCCATGCTTTCGTGCCGTTTCTGCCAGATTCTCACGTGGCCGTCTGCATGATGTAACTGGAATCGTGACTCGTCAGACCACTTGATTTGTTTTCACTGCTCGATAGTCCAGTCCTTGTACTCCTGAGTGAATTGGAGACGTTTCCGCTTGTTGGCTGCAGACAGCAAAGGTGTGTGGATAGGTCTTCGGCTTCCATATCCCATGCGATGCAGTGTGCGACAGATGCATTCAGAGACCATTTTGGAGGACCCCTGATTAAGGTCACCAGTGACAGGGGTCCTTCAAAACGACGCCTTCTGTGATCCTTTACCAGTCTTGACAGTCTCCGTTCTGTCCGATCATCAACCATCCGCAGGCGGCCACAACGCTAACGTTCAGACCCTGTCTTCTGGCTAACCGTCCAGTCTTTAAATACTTAAACGACGGCTGCTCTTGAGCACCCCACGAATGCTGCTGTTTCGCTGATACTCGCGCCATAGCTACGAGCACCTATAATCATCCCACGTTCGAAGGCTGTTAAATCGCGTCGTTTACCCTTAGTTGAAGAATGGAACACGTCTACTGTTGTCGACGACACTCTGTTTCCCTTTTTATATTGGTCTGGCCCGCTAGTAACATTGTGGTGACGTCGGTGCGCGCATGTGCATAAATATGTCAGGTGGTCATAATAATATGCTCACTCAGTGTATGGGCAGCTGCTGCAGCAGGCATGGCAGCAAGCAGTGGCTCTGTAGATGTAGAACAGCGTTATATAGTCATATTTCGTGTGAAGATTAAATCTGCTGAGATTTTGAGAAGACTTCAAGTACAGCATCGGGAAGAAACGATGTAACGGGCAATGTTTTACGATTGGTGTAATCAGTTAGGTGAAGAACGAGAGATGGTGAAAAATGCAATGCCTGGACACTCCACTCACACCACTGAAAATTGCATCCAATGAGCAATCCAATTTGATAAGGATATCACAGTAGTACAAGAAACTGCTGGTAGTCGTCATTGATCCTGGTTAATGTTGACAAATTCACTGGTGGACTCTCCAACAGACTTTACAAGTTAAGGCTTAAAAGAAGAGTTCTAGCTGTGTCATCATAAGTGCGTGCGTTCTTCTAAGGACAGCAAAACCCACATTTGTTTTATGACAACATCAGGTGCTGTGTCTAAATATGCTACCAATACTCTTAAATATACTGATGAGCAAATGTTACCTTATGAACTAGCCTACAAATATGCGTGTAAGGATCCCAGATTTATGGAATTTGCTATTATTATTAATAAACAGATTGAGGCATTATGTATTTAACTGAACAAAAATACCTAGACTTACTGAGTGACCAGAAAAAACTAATAACATTTAATTTTGTGAAAAAAATATATATCACCGCAAACTAACTTCCGTCAACAGGTAATGATAAAAACACTTTTCTCAGAAAACATATTTAAGCGTTTTCGGAGTGGCCTCCTTCCGCTTCAGAACAGAGCCTCAAACACTTTCGAAAATTTCCGACCAAATGCTACAACTCATGTACGTCTATCCAGCCCCATTCCTGAAGCAAGGATTTCTCCTGACATTCAATGGGGAGATATTGAGCGATTGCGATCTAGCAACTGCGTTTTCCTAGCCCATGAATGTCAAAATTTCTTCTTGTTGATTAGACATCTGCGTATACTTTGTTATAATTGCGTAATAATTAAGAAAAAAATTTTATGTGCATTACTTCTAACGCCCAATTCACCTATCCTAAAATCAAATTCTAGGAATGACCCAAACGAGTTTATTTCTGGAATTAGCACAATGTTGTTATCAGTTTTTTCTGGTCACCCTGTAGAATCAAGGGTGGAAGTACTGAACAAGATACTTAGTAATGTGAATTCTAAAATTGAGAGTTTAAAGGAGGATGTAAACATGCAAGTTTAGAGAATGCCAATGGCCTTGCCAACCTTGGCAATACTATCAAGAAATTTATGGGATCCCCCATTACATCTGATTCATCTATGATAGTGGTTAACCCTGATCCCTTACTTAATAGTGAAAGTCCTACTTGCCTGGAAGCAGTCAATGAAGGAAAGTCTTCACTAAAAACTAACATTACAAGAAGTCACAATAATGATTCTACTAACATTGATGAATGTGTTTGGCCTTATGCAAGGCCATATTCAATCCACCATCAATGTCAGCGACAGTGCCTTTGTGGCCTTTTATGGTACTGTGCTAAGCTTAGTAATTCTGAAAAGCTTTTGATCAATTTTGGCAAAACGGCCTTATACAAAGCGTTTCTAAATGGAAGGACAATAAGTATCTAGCGTGATTTTTCATATCAAAGTAAATAAAAAGTTCCTCATGCAAAATGTCGAAAACCCAATTTTTAAGAGTCTAAACACCACGTGAAGTTTTCTAAAAGATGGCGGAAAACATCATTTAATCTCAACAATTGCCACCATTTTCTTGTAGCATAGCGCAGTTCATTATGTGAAGTGTTGGTGCAGAACGTTCATAAATGATGTAACGACGCAATTTAAATTTTGAGTTTTCGACATTTTCGATACGGAACTTTTTGCTTCTATTGATGCATGGAATCACACTATGTACTTATTGTCCTTCCATTTGTATACAAGATGGTTGCTTGTGATTTTCCTGATAATCTGATTGCTTTGGTTATTTCTTTACTTATGTCAAACGGGATATTTCATGAGAAAGTTGGCTGCTCGTCTAACCCTTGTGATGTCAATGTAGGTGTTCCCTAGGCTATCTCCTGGGCCCTGCATTGTTCAACTTCTTCATTCATGACTTCCCAACTTTTACTATCAAAGGACATACACGCAGTTATACAACACACTTTTTGCGTGCAAGCATACCTGGGAAGTAGTAGCATTGCTTTCAGGTAAAATGGATTTGAGCCATGTTGAGTAGTGCAAGAAACAAGTTGAGAATGTAATAATAAATATCCATACTGCTTTACCAATGAAGTCTTTGTATGGCTATATGTGCTCAAACTTTTTTATTTTCTTAGTTTATTTGAAAGAAACAAAATTGAGTGATTTCTTATTTTTGCAAACATCAATAGTAGCTTTAGATGAGTAACATATTTCAATTTGATGTTAAGCTGTGAGGTACATGTTCATGTACTTCCCTATATCTCTATATATGCATGTCATTGCTATATCTCTTTGCTGACAATAAGTCCATAATGACTAGTGTTCACAATCCTGCTCACATATATCAGTTACAAAATGCCTTACATCATGTGAGAAATAGTTTGCTAATGGAGGCTAAATATAAATGTTGATAAATGCAAGGCTATGTTCATTACCAAGAAATTTCGAAAACCTCCGAAGCCTCTCTTACTTTCTGGTAAACAGCTTGAATGGGTAAAAATTACAAATATCTCGGAGTGGTGATAGGTTATCTATTCTTCACGAGATCAATATACCTCCCATCACATCCAGGAGTCGCTCATGAAGCTGCTTCTGAAGATGAAGGGCCATCTCAATCCACTGATTGCAGATATTCAGTATCATCTGCTCACCTTTAGAAATACTCTCAAGCTTTGCAGGCCTCGTCACATCATTGATGTCAACTTCAATGACTTCAAGAAGGCCATCTTTCCAGAATACTGGATCTCCTAGCTCCTCCGTGTCTTTCTTCAATCAACAATCTGCTTTTCTGTCCTTAAACAAAAGGGCTCCTTTTTATCCTCTGGATGACTTTACTAGGTTTTGTCTGGTTTCTTGCCTTGTTCACTGTATTTCCCCTGGTTTTCTATCAAGCTAATCAAGCTCTCATAAATAAATCTCAGTGGAAGCATTGTTGTGTACTCATAAGCATGGAGGACAAATTAGGACAGGAAAATTTCTTATAGTAAAGAAAATTATTAATTAATAGTGTAAATTAGAAAATAATTAGAAATTATTAATTAATAGTGTAATACAACTAAAATTATTAATTGTATAAATTCAATCTTGAATTGCAGATGAGGCTTTCAAAAAATAATTGGTTAAGTATTAATATTGTAATCATTAATTATTGAAACAAAGGTATAGAGAGCTGGTTCAAATAAATAATAAAACATTAAGTTATCCTTTAACTTTAACGAAAATGAGAATAAATTAATTCTGTAACAACAGTATCACAAGTCTTGGTTGAATCTCTTAAATACGATAATCATCCTTTGAGGTTGTAAAGCAATCCAAGAGAGTGAGATTCCAAATCACTAACAGATCCGCACATGAAAAATATTAAAATAACTAATATAAGCATCAGAAAACACAATTCCACACAATTATGCAATACGGTGGAATGAATGTGGAGAAAATCAGATCCAGTTCCAAATTTCAAGAGAAGTCCGATAAACTTATGAAAAATTAATATTAGGCTTCCCATCTTTGAAGTCTGCAATTCTCCTTCTTAAAATTACTGCTGTATAATTATCAATTGAAAAAAAAGTAGAAATTCTAATGAAAATTTCCACAAAAAATATCTGACAGTTAGCTTTCAATAAGCAATAGCCTAGTTCATTATTCAACTCAGGTAAGTGAGTCAATGAATAAAGTTATTGCTTCACAAAGTAAAATTTTACTAGACCAACTTTACATGAAAAATAAGCCAAAATTCCTTCAGGAAAATAGCCGATATATCATAATGGTTGCAATAACCAAGATGATTCCTTATGATTCTCTTTTTCCTTGCTTTAAACCAAGCAATTCAACTCGCAGTGCTTAGCCTGAGGGGGGGACGGTAGAATACAAAATAAAATATCTGTTTTGATACATTTAAAGTCACAGTTAATTCATATGCAAGTTTAACTTGAACTTCCAGTTCATTTGCAGAAATTACATTTCGGACATGTTCACATTCATTAAAAGCAAAAGCTTCTCTAACCTTAATATCCACACTGTTTCGAGTTCTATCCCATTCTTCATTATATCTGCCTTTTGCTTGCGAACTAGAAGAAACGTTCCTCTCTGTTTCTCTCCCTTCAATCTCAAATGGGAGCTCCTCCCCTCTTACTCTCACTTCAGTCGAGCTCATATTCTCTCTGCTAACACTTCTCCTCTACTTTCGTTTTTCTTTCATCACTTATTTCGTGGCTCCCTCTAACGGTAATTTACCATACTTGAATTAAAAAATATTTTGTTTTAAATTTCCTTACCAATGATGCTCGTGATACACTCCCATTAAGGCAATCATCATGATCCTTATTAGTCAATGGCAATGTCATTACAAAATCTATGGCTATTGTTTGCCATCTTTGCTGCAGCACTTCTAAAGGTTGGAGATGGCAAAATGGTTTTCTTATTGCTTTGTTGGCTTGACAAACAGGACATTGATTAACAAATTTAATTATGCCAGAAGACATGCTGCTCCATGTATATAATTTCCAATTTTTAGCCTTAGTTTTGTAAATGCCGATTTAATTATGATGTTGGTAATTTTTGCGATGCTCAGAAGAAGCATTTTTATTGTTGTTCCAATTTTCTCTATTTAAAATGCCACTTTCCAGAAAATAGGTTTCTTGTATCAAGGCTAATTTAGCTTTTGTAAAAGCGCACTGTTGATACGCTTCTAAAACTAAATACTTTCTAATACTTTCTAAAATCCCATCTTCTAACTTCCAATTGGAAACAGCGAGTGCAGCTACTTGATCTCCGTTGTCATTATTATGCTGAGGAGTTTCCACATTTAATTTTGTTGTTGCACCCTATGACCACATCTTCCTGCTTATTAAGATTTTTCATTAATACATTTAATGTAGTTAATATAGCCTGATCCAGCTTAGGGGCCGTTCAAGTATTATGTAATACAGTTTTTGAAGATTTTTGACCCCCACTCCCCCCCCTTGTAACATGCCATAACGTTTTGCTTTACCCCCCCCCCCTAAACGTTACATAACACCCAAGTGGCCATTTTTATCCAAAAATGTTAATTATTTCGCGCAAAACACCGGAAAAATCACACTTCCGTGGCCCATGATTCAGTGACCGCTTCAGTGACTTTGATATATAAGCTGTATAACTCATTGGCAGAGAGCACTGTAATTTATTAAATGTCATAATTATTATATGTACATGTAAAAAATCTTCACATAATTTTGTGGCTATTATATCTCATCTCCATTAACCCTTTTGCTGAATAAAGCTGATATATCCACACAAAATTTCATTACCTTTACTTGCAGAAATCCGATTCATCCCACAGGGTTTAAAAAAACTTCTTGTTATGCTGCTAAAATTAGATAATTCAATCTTCTCAGAAATGAAAATCAAATCCCAGTGAAAGGGATAAATTCAATATTAATTTGTTATTTATTTAAAAGGTTGTTATGTATTTATTAATTCGAAAATGATAAATAATCACAGAAAAAAAATCCAAAAGTGATGACTTTTATTATTTTCAATTTGACTATCAAAATATTATTTAATTTCTTTGAATTTATATAATTCAAAAAGGAATAATTAATTACAAAAAATAAATAAACAATGATTAACACACAGTAACGTTTTACAAGAGACCCTTCCCCCCCAAACTGCGTTATGTAATACTTGACCCTTCCCCCCCCTTAGTCGGCACCCCATCTAAATTTTTTTTTTGCATTTCCTTAGAAGATGCCCTGATATACAAGTCCAGGATATGCTTATCTGGACATGTATGTAACTGTTTCACTAATAAAACAAAACGTTCATTAAAACATTTAATGTTCTGCTTTATATACTTGGTGCCTGTAATCATCATCAAAACAGTTTTTCTAATTTCATTCGCTCTGTACCCGAATTCGCCATAATTTGTAATCCACCAAATACAACCAACCAATTAATTCAATTTAATTATTCGGGAGCCTAATCCTTAAACAGAAAAAAGAAAAATACACAATATATTAAAAACAACCAATTAAATTAATACCCACAGAATATATATAAATTGCTCTTAGCCCAAGTAAAAACAAAACTTTAAACCAACCACTTTTACAATAATTGACCCTATGCAATGACCAATATACAACCTCATCTAAAAACCACAAAAACCAAATAAATGTATAACAAAATAAAAACCAAATTACCTTAACTGTGGATAAATAACATCAATGGTAACACAAAGAGCCAAAACCGCTTTTCCACAACAAAATATTTATTACGCCTGGATACGTATTTCGGACGCTACGCGTCCATTTTTCAACAAGACTGAATGTTACATTGTGCCTTAGGGCTATTTATATATAATAGGGACCAATCAGGTTCCTTTACAATTGGATAAACATTTTCGCAAAGCCAATCAGGTAAATTACAGCCAAGAATACAGAATAAATTTGAAACAAAAAATAAGCCAATCAATTGCGAGCAGGACACAAATAAAGCACAGAATAAATAAAGCAAAAAAGAAGGTCGAAACAAAGAGCCTCAAGCCAGGGTCCACTCAGAGAACCCAAAAGCTGTTAGTGCACGTACCTAAGCAGGTTATCCCAGCCATTAAGGTCCATAGGGCCCTTGTCACCATTAAGGAGTTTGCTTCCTTGCTCTTTGTAAATCTCTAAAGTTTCAAGGATTTACAAAAAAAGTTTCAAAACAGGAGGGCAATGTAAATAGTAAAACCTTTAGCATAACAATACTTAGAGCAAAGTGGTGGCATGGAATTATCGAAACGTAAGTTACTGAGAGCAGTGAAAAATGTGAGTTTACCTGGAATTTCAGGATAAACAGACTAGTCCCTCCCAATGATATCAACAACAATAAAGACTGGATTGAGCCTTCTATGAGCGCTCAAGTGCACCTATGTCTGGTAGCCATTCAGTAAAGTACAGGGTGATTATAATTAAATTTACAATTTCAAAAATCGATAATTTGAAAACTACTCATCAGAATGTTCTGATATTTTAGCAGAACAATCGTGAGGCAATGGAATTTTGTTTGGTGAAAGAAAAAAATAGTTCCAAAATAGTTCAGACAGATGGCGCTGGCAGGGTAATGTCGGGGAAAAACCAAAAAAGGATTCGTGAAACACAGGAATGTTGTGAGCCAAAAGGAAACAATAGAGTTTAGGGGTTTACGAAAAATATATTAGCAAAAACACAAGAATAGTACCTGTTAGTGCACACTCCTTGTTCTTATAAAAAAGCTTCAAGACCAGAGCGCGATCCTTCATAGTCAGACTCATGATGAAGCATTCAAACAAAGAGCTGGTGCTCTGCATTTTTATGGCAGCTATGTCTGTGGTCCGCATGTTACGTATTAGTAATTTACATATCTCCAGACAATGTGAACCCTGCCAGCGCCATCTATCGGCAGATTTTGGAACTATTTTTTTTTTCTTTGCCAAACAAAATTCCATTGCCTCACAATTGTTCTGCTAAAATATCAGGTCCTTCTGACGAGTAGTTTTCAAATTATCGATTTTTGAAATCGTAACTTTAATTACAATCACCCTGTATAAGAAAATAATTTTGAACATTAAAAAATATGAAAATAATTTTTTAGCTTTCAAGGAATTATATGGATTTTCTTTGGCGTTAGAGTTTCAACAGAAAATTATTAAAATAAATATTTTAAAAGTATATTTAATGCAATGATTCATTCAGTTATTATAAGCCCTTATTGAACGTGCGTCCACGCTATTCATCGAGAACTATGCCTGGTGCTTATCGTTCATTTTCTTAGACATGTTTGAATAGCGAAGCACTCATAGATGGGTCGATCCAGTCTTTATTGTAGTTGTCATCATTAGTCCCTCCACAAAGGCTTGTAGACCCCAATTGGTATTAAGATATACTTTGGAAAATAATTGACCCACTGTATATTGAAACTTCTCAGTGAAGCATGCCTGAGATTCGCATGAGGAGAACTTAATCGAAATTAGCAGCACACCGGGAGAATATAAAAAAATATTCTCTACCTGACTGGATCACCCACTCATCTTTAGAAGTAACCTCAGGCATCGCAGGCTTCATCACTTCATGGATGTCAACTTCAATGACTTCCAAAACGCTATCTTTCCACGTTACTGGATCTCCTAGCTCCTTCGTGTCCCTCATCAATCAACAATCTGCTTTTCCATCCTTAAAGTATAAGCCTCGTTTTTATCCTCCAGATGACTTAACTAGGTCTCATCTGGCTTCTTGCCTAGTTCAGTGTACTTCCCCTTGTTTCTTCCTGGACTATTTTGGCAGTGAAAGCATTACTTTTGGGATGCTCATTTCATTTTTCCCTGCACTATTCAATTGTCGAATTTTCCCTTTCTAGACTATTGCCTCTGATGATGGCATAATGCCATAATCCGTAATTAGTTTTGTCATTTCATTCTTGGCCTCTTGATTCCAGCATCAGTTCTTCTGACACTATTCAACCATAGAAAAAAAATATATTTTATTGCTCGCAACTAAATTCATAATTTATTATTTTGAAACGTTGAAAAAAAATTTAAATGTCCATTTATATCTGTTGATGCTTTCTGAATTCTTGATCTTATTTAGATAGAATACATACCCTTATTGAATTTCTATGTGCTTTGCAGAGCTTAATTTATTTCTACAGATTTCTTCCTCTTTATACTTAAGAATAATGTTCCACCACAAAAAAGCATTACGAGTGATATAATCATAAGAAAATAATTTTAATTTTTCGTCATACAAAATGCACTCGTTTTGTGATTTTAGATATGGCGAAATACTTGCACGTAACATGTTTGTGGTCCCACATTCGATTGTGTGCACAGACGCAAGTAAAGAGACGCACCTTAAGCATAGATGCTGTGTTTATTTGACATATCAAAAGACTCAATCCCTGTGCTTATATTTCATACTTCAGTTATTATAAGCCCTTATTGAGTATTACCAATGTGTATGATTCTGTAGACTCATCCATTGATAAAAAAATAAATGGATTATGTACTGCTGTGTCTCTTTGCTGCATCTAAAAACATTATCATGATTCAATGGCTCAGATTGTAGATTCGATACAAAGTCACTTTTTTTCCTTTTCATTTTTCAAAACTAATGAGCAACCTCTTAGATCATATACAGAGTAAAAGTAGCTGTAACAGAAGATATGTTACATGCTACGAATATCTGGAGTCAGCTCATTGTGTTTAAGGAGGCTTGCCACTCAAAGGAAAAGAATCGACGGCATGTCTGATACGCTTGATGATGACTTCGACACTATGATCGACATCCGCATAGTTCACAACAGTCTGCAGGCTGCTATAATCCGATGAGAGTCCTTGGAAGTGATTCTAACACTGATTATGCTTCTTCCTTCAGGTTGATATTAATTGAAGGTCAGGAAAAGAGCTTATGATGACAGAAAACCGGAATGTCGTCATATCTTTTAAAACACCTCGTGACAGAGACAACTCCTTCCAAAAATTTGCTTGGAAGAGTTTTTACACTTGAGCACAAGGTAAATTTCACGAAAAATTCTGTAAATTAGCAGTAGAAGAGTTAAAGAGTAAAAACTGCGCACACAATTATATACAGGGTGATGCAAAAATATACAGGACAGTACTGCTAGGTAGCCCTTCCTCTCGCTTCAGAGGTCGCTTCATAAAATGTTAATTGGGAAATTTTATTTTGTTAACCCATTTATGCCGAAATGGTAAAAATGGAAATTGAGACTTCATGTCTTAAATTTATACATGGTGTAACTTGAGTTGTGTTACAAACTTTGGGGAATTGATCAGAATAAGCATTTTTTATTCTATGAACATGGGTCTGCAAATGCATCGTTTATGAGTTATGGTTGCACTGTCGCTGTTGGTTATAAAAACTGTTCGAAATGACGTCCTCCAATGTCAATGCAGGCTTGTATTCATCTCTGAACATTCCAACACACCCATTGCAACATCTGGGGAGTGGTATCGTTGATGTTGTCTGCCGAAACAACCAATCATTCGATGAGTTCCTCCACTAAATCAACAGGTGTTGCTTAGATCAGGGACTTCAAGTGTCCCCACAAAAAGAAATCCCATGGTGTTAAGTCTGGTGATTGTGGTGGCCAGTTAATTGGACCACCCCATCCAATCCAACGTTCGCCAAAAGTATCAGTGAGGATGGCACGGACATGCAGTGAGAAATGCGGAGGTGCTCCATCATGTTGGAAACACATTTCTTGACGGATGTGAAGAGGCATTCATCCAGCAGTTCAGGCAGGACCTCTTAAAGAAAGGTGAAGTAGATGTGTGCATTCATACGAGGTGGTAGAATGTACGGTCCAATGAGGCGATTAGCAACAATGCCAGCCCACACGTTTACAGAAATTCGTTTCTGGAAGCACCTTGTCATAATGGCATGTGGGTTGATACGGTCCCAAACATGGATATTCCGGTGGCAAACATGCAAAATGGTGGCATAGTATTATCGAAACGTAGATTACTGAGAACAGTGAGAGATGTGAGCTTCCCTGGAATTTCAACATAAACAACCTAGTCCCTCCACGACAAAGGCTTGTAGACCCCAAGGGGTAATAAGATTTACTTCGGAAAATAATTGACTCGTCGTATAATGAAAGTTCAGTGAAGCATGCCTGAGATTCGCATGAGAGACAATCAACATTAGCAGCACACCAGGAGAATATGACAAAACATCCGCTGCCTGACGTGGCATCGCACTACTGGGCTCGGAATCCGGTGACGAGTTATCTTGAACATCGGTCATGAACAGCAGTCTCTGCTTGAGATTGAGTCCTTCTGAGGGTCGAGTTCGTTTCGCTTACTGTAGTCAGCACATCAATCCAGTCTCGATTGAGCCGCTTTACCAGCGAAGGCCTCGCACATCGTACATGAGGATGCTGCTCACTGCAAAATTCTGAAGGGGCATTGGCATGCAATTTGTGAGACGTGGTCGAGCCAGAAATGCTAATTCTATCAATAACTAAAAGTTTCCTCTTCGTATCGCAGAATGAAAGCGACAGTACATTCTAAATTCTACTTAGTAGTAATATTCAGGCCAACAACGTAGAGAACTGCTGTCTCTGTGGACACATCCTCCCTTTTGAAATTCTCGCTCACCTCTCTCTCTCTCTCTTCTCCCGTCATTCTCTCCCAACTCAATTTCCGCCACCAGGCCATCACATATCCTACGAAGCTTAACTTTAGATTTCCTAATATCTAAATTATTTAAATAAACGAAAAACGGAATACACTACTCCACATAGGTATTTTATTACAGACTCAGATGTACATTTCGAAAATCAGTGAGTGATTTACAGACGGGAAATACACATATATATACAGAACTAGAAAAAATATACAGCCAATCAAACAACGGAAGAAAGGAAAATTACAAATCGCTAGTACCGTATAGCCAATGAAAACAAAGTGAGTCTTTTTCCCTGACTTCTTACAAGAGTCATCAACTTTACAATAAACGGTGATAAAAAAACATCGATGTTTTTAGAGTTTGACGAACTCTTTATAATAGCATTAATTAACCTAATAATACCCAAAATGATAACCAAAACCAATAACGTCGAAATGATGAACAAAATAAAGCGACCACAAAAACCTCAGCGCGGGGGGGGGGGGGGATGGACGAAGTATGATGATGTAACAATGTATGACGTTTCAGTGCGAAGGCTTTCTTTATAGGAGGCGTTGCCCACACTCGGAAGTCACCACCCGTGATAGTCAAATTCTAAACTTGTTTCCAGACTGGAATTATCCCGGGCAACGCCGGGCGTCTCTCCTCGTAAATGAATAATTTCTCATTTAATTTGAGACTCAAATGATAAGTTAAACTTAAATTACTAATTGAATTGAGATATTGCAAAAATCTAAATTGTTTTAATCATTTAAAATTCGCTTTTTTATTATACTTTAAATTAGAAAACTCATATTTTCATTGTTTGAAGAAACATGATAATCCTTACTTGCCTGGAACGTATGTCTGTCTGTTACTCTGCAGCTCCTAAACCACAGAATGGATTTTCAGATTTTTCAGGTGGTTTTCACTACTCTTTGCTGAAATAAAACTTATCCTATGGAATTTCTGTGATATATTTTTTCTCCGAGCTAAACTTTGTCTAAATATGTCAAGAAATTATGCGTAATAGCGCTAAAACATCCAAATAAAAGAACATTTTAAATTATTTTATGGGAACATTACTGGAATAAAAACTAGCCTATGTGTTAACCCAGGACATGTTTTATCTGTGTGCCAAATTTCATCCAAATCCATTCAGCCGTTTATACGTGATTGAGTAAGAAAGGTCTTCATATTTTACATTTATTATAGGCAGTGGCTACGTACAGTGCAGCCTTGTACGCCTTCCGTTCAATGCAACGGAAGTGGCTAGCTATACCGCCATCTACCAACAGTTTCAGACTCCAAACTTTCTCTAATTTCGAAGCAATATGGCAGATTCCCATCGCTCAGTGGAAAAATGCAACGTTTCAAACAATTTTATCTTAGCTTCAAGCAGCTAATATGGGACAGAATGAATATTGTTAATTGGGAAAAACCTTACCATCTTCCCTATCTGGTTAAATTGAACCATCTGACCACGACGCAATACTAGCCGCCACTTCTACAATACTAGTACGTGGACGTTAACGCTTCGCCCACGGCGACCCCGAATTACAAACAGACCCCCAACATATTTGGTTACAGGGGGCAGTTGGTTTCCCCTCGGCCGGTTACAGGGGCAGTTGGTTTCCCCTTCTACATTACTAGTACGCGGACGCCATCGCTCCGCTCCAGCGTCCCCTGCCCGCATCGCCAGCTCCCTCGCTTCGCTCACGGCGACGTCGATTTATATACGTACCCAACCTATTTGTTTACAGGGGGCAGTTGGTTTCCCCTCGGCCGGTTACAGGAGGCTAATGATCCGTATATTTTAGTGGTCACAGAAATGGCTGCCAGAAAGTTACGGGACCTCATTTTATGGTTAAACCTAAGTTAACCTCAGTCAACCTAACCCAACACTAGAACGCTCAAAAAATGCTGGCTTACCTTTAAGGCATGGTTCCTTTCGACAATGGCTAATCAACCAGAAAGCAGAAAAAAAGAAAATCTGAAATCCACACGACCGTGACATGCCAATTGTGTGGTTGCTATAATATAGCTAGCCAAAACACGCCCTCTAACGTCGGAATCCATACAATACTGTTTTGATTCTGTCGGCAGATGGCGGTACAGCTTGCCATTTCCGTTGCATTGAACGGAAGGCGTACAAGGTTGCACTGTACGTAGCCACTGCGTTTATTATATTGATAGGATGTACATTCTGCTGCCATGCTGGCTTCATCAGGATGTGAAGATATTTTCATTTCATGTTGTTGAAAGCAACGTGGCTACAGATATGCGTATATAAATGTAAATAAATATTTCAATGTGGATAGCATTTATTGTGCTTCATAAGTTTGTCCAAGTTTTCTTTGTTTAAAAGAGAAGTTGTTTTAAACGTTTTGAAAATCACATAACAATGAATGTAATTGATAATTCTCTTCTATCTTGCTGAAACTTTTTAAAATATTGTGTCTTTTATTCTGTAGATTGCCACGAAATACAATTTATTAAAGTTCGTGATATTGATTGGTTTGAAAAGGAGCAGCTACAATCTATAATAGACATCTATACGAAGCATGATACACAGCTTAAGGGACGCTGGACATGTACCTTTGGATGTAAAAATGAAGGTATACGAAATATTCAATTCATCTTTTTTTTTAACTCATTAAGCGCTTTCACGAATATTTACTTTTGATATTCTTGGTATTATAAATTAAAACTGTGGAATATAATGAACTATAAAGTATACCTCTAATCTATAAAGAAGAAAGACATACTAGATTCATATTCCTATTTCGTGCTTGTGTTTTACAGTTTAACACTATATAACTTGGCTACATATTTTCTAAACTATATATTGTTCTCGATGTTGCAGTACATGATTGGTGTCAGAAATTTCATCAACTGAAAAAACTGCATATAAATTTCTTGATGGGTGACATGATACATATTTACGTATATTAAAAATTTGACAAAACTTGATATATTCTTTTATTAAGTACCGAAAAGCGCTTTATGATATTACTGAGGTGGAACGTATCTGCCTGTCAGTTCGTAACTCAATCTTCTCAAAGCCTATGAAAGATTTTCAAACTCTATTTTCGTCAATCGATTAACATAGTTCATCACAACAATCAAGCAGGAAGATAATCGATATCAGTTCACTGGCGCGTGCTCTAATGGTACCAATATGACCCAACCTAGAAATTTTCAAAGCTAAAATATAGTAATTACTACATCAAACAACTCGTAACGACGAGCTATAAGCGATTATTAATTACTGTTTTCGTCCGTTGATAAATATGGTTCCGGGTATGAACCATTTTGAAGATGGTCGTAATCGATACAATGGTACATGCTCCAATGGTACTCATATGACACCCCCTAAAATTTCAATGATAAGATATAACAAGTAGTACATCAAACAACTCGAAATGGCAAGAGCAAATGTACCTTTTTTAATGTACGTTTTCTCCCATGCACGCTCAATCGAGTTCATATCTGGAGGTCTTGCTGGCCACTCACTGCGATGAATATTCTCACTTTGTAGACAGTCCTCCAGCATCAGGACACTATGGGAACGTGCATTATCGACCATGAAAATAAAATCTAGATGGAACCTATGAAACCTCTAACATGACCAAAAGAAATTGTTTCTGTAGTACATGTTTTCATGATACCATTATGTTACCATTGGAAATTTGCAATGCTAATATATATCATGTAATACAGTATATCAAAAAAACTTGTTACGACGTGTCATGAACAAATATATAAGAATAATTAAAAGGTGCGAAGATGGTCGATTTTTATTCAGGGGTACCAGTTCTAATGATACCACTATAGTACCATTGGAAATTTTCAATGCTAAAATACGACATGTAATACAACCCCTGGCAAAAAGTATTCGATCAAAGCAGGCTATACCAATAAAGACACTGTTTTCAACTTAATAAACATCAAAGGTATTATTTTTATTTAGTCAAATGTAATCATGGATAAATATAAGTCCTAATTGTTAATTTAAGCCTCCGAAAAAAAAATTTTGTTCAAAAAATAAAAATTAAAAAAAATCAACACTGCAATCCTAGCTTGGAAAAAAGTTTTCGATCACTGAGTATCCTGGAAAAAAGTCTTCGATCAAGGCGTTTTAAGTACATCGTATTTATTTATTATTTGGTTTGCCGGCCTTTGGCCTTAATTACAGCCATGATACGTTGTGGCATTGATGTCACAAGTTTTGTACAATGGTCAGAGGTGATTTCAGCCCATGATTTTTTTTATCGCTTCTGCCAGTTCATCTTTGTTGGTTGGTTGTTTCCTATTGACTTTTTTTTAACGTTGCCCAAAGATTCTCAATGGGATTGAGATCTGGTGAGTTGGCAGGCCATTCCATTCGCAAAATATTTCTATTTCGAAGAAATGTTGCGACAGTCTTCGCTCTATGACACGAAGCATTGCCATCTTGAAAGATCACAGCATCCTCATCTTCAAAATATTTCTCAAGCGTTGGTATCAAAAATCGGTCTAAAATTTCTTCATACACTTCAGCATTAACTGTACTTTTCATGACGCACATTTCGCCTGGTCCTTTTGATGTTATACAGCCCCATATCATAAGGCCTTGGGAGAATTTTTTTTTGTAAGAAGACAGCAGTCCGGATGAAACTTTTCAGTTGAAAGACGCCAAACAAATCTTCCATTGTCATCATCACTTCCAATGCATATTCTGGATTCGTCTGAGAAAACAACTTGTTCCCATTGGTCAACTGTCCAATTCTTGCGCTCTTTTGCCCATTGCACCCTTGCTTTCACTTGTTTTGCAGAAAGGTGTGGCTTGGTTTTGGCTTTACGAAAACTGTAGCCCATGTCGTGAAGGCGATTTCTTACAGTGCGATCACTAACTTGGACACGCGATTTCTTCCACTCGTTGTTCAGCTGTTTTGATGTGGATTTTCTCATTTTGTTCACCAGTTGTCTCAATTTTCGATCTTGTCTCTTAGTCGTTCTCAGGGGTCTTCCTGATCTTCGTCTATTTTCCACGGTGCTGTCTTCATCATATTTCTTTTTAATGTAGCTAACTGTGCTCTGGGGACATCCAATCGCAGAGACTACATAACGTTGGGACTTCCCCTTATTTAAGAGAGATATGATTTGCTTTTTCAAATCAATACTTAGCTCTTTTTTGGGGGCCATTGTGATCATGAAAAAATTCACGTGAAAATAAATTTTGGAATTTATTACTAAAGAATCTTACTGTTCACTTCCCTTTAAAATAAAAATGGAATCATCGAATTTTTCTCTATTATTATCTACCGGTTTTAAGCAATGATCGAATACTTTTTTCCAAGCTAGGATTGCAATGTTGATTTTTTTTAATTTTTATTTTTAAGACAATTTGTTTTTGCTGGGGCTTAAATTAACCATTAAGACCTAGATTTATTCATGAATACATTTGACTAAATAAAAACAATACTTCTGATATCTATTAAGTCAAAAACATTGTCTTTATTATTATAACTTGCGGTGATCGAATACTTTTTGCCAGGGGTTGTATATCAAACAACTTTTTTTTCAAGATGGTGGCATGAGTTGACATGAAATTAAAAGCTCTTCATAACTTGCATTTTGAGAGCAAGATTTCATTTGCTAGACTGATTTGATGATTCGATAGTTTTTTTTATTCCTATATCTTGAATTCACTCTGTAGAAATGAGTTATTTTCTTGTGGACAGAAATTAATGAACTGAATATAAGCATCGTTCCCATCCAATATTCACTGGACTCGTCCAACGTAGTTCTACGATCTTCTGTTTTGTGTGACTTAGAGACAGTTAGATCGTCACTCACTCACTCACTCACTTTTCAAACCCGCTTATCCGTTAGGGTCGCGGGGGCAGCAGCCCTATGGAGGATCTCCAGCGATCGCGATCTTCCGCGATCAGGCGCATGTCCTCCCTGGTAATATCCAAGCGACTCGAACCCAGATTCTCCATGTAGTCTAGCCACCTGGTTCTAGGCCGACCCCTTGGTCTCTTACCCACCGGCTTGGAAAATAACAACTGCCTAGGAAGTTCAGTTTGCATTGGCATCCGTATCACGTGGCCATACCAGCGCAACTGAGATTTCTCAATGCGGAGAAGTAGCGGCTCAACACCTAAAGATTCCCTTATTGTGCTGCTGTACACTCTATCTAGTAGGGTAACACCTGCCACACTTCTCAGAAATCTCATTTCGGCCGCTTGTACCCGCGATCGCCCTCTTTCGGTCATTACCCAAGCCTCATGACCATAGGTGAGAATGGGGAAAAAGATAGATTTGAAGACGGAGAGCTTGGCCTTGTTACCCAGCTCGCGTTTCGTTACCACGGATCGCCACAGTTCACGTCTGACACAGCTTGCTGCACCGATCCGAGCATCCAATTCTTTCTCCTGCCGTTAGAAATAACACTCCTCATATACAATGATGAATTTCTTTATAGCACTGGAAATTTTTGTATTCTAAGCTGAAAGTTAATCTTTTAACTTTTGCCTTTTCAATTTTTCATTGACAGAATGCATTTTAAACAAAAGAAAAGCTATAAAAACGAAAACACCGTTTATTATTTCAGAGTATTATTAGACCTCTAAAAATATGGTCTTTCAGTTTCAATAAAAAGCATATTTATTTCATTCTATGGCTATTTTTCATTAGACATATCTTATCACCTTTAAAATGAATATGGCAAACTAAAGTTATTGTGAAATACAAAACTGGTGGGTAGCATCAATGATATGTTATTAATATAGTATAGTGATTAAGTCAAGTCATTGCGGTAAAGCTTTTAAAAATATTTGTATGTTTTTTTTCTTAACATATTCGTCATTGTTATAAGGCTATTTTTAATAGATACATATTGACTTATAATACAGTTAATTGTTTTATTTTTTTTTCAGTTTGTTTCCTATGGCACCACAAGTCCATTCAAACTGCTGCAGAGGCCATAACAGAATTCAAGTGTTCTGACAGTGTGAAAAGTAAGCTTCAAAACGTACACTATCTAGCCAAAAGTAATCGGACACTTTCAATTTTAGACGTTTTGTCGAATATCTAGAAAAATACTTGACGAATTATCCTGAAATTTCATGGGTGGAAAAAGGATGTTACACCTCATATATTTCAGAGAAGGTTTTCTCCCAAAGGCAAATAGGGGATCAGCAAAGAAGTGAACCAAAAAATAATGTTTGGAATCCCCCTGTAAAAAAATAATGCTTGAAATGCATTGTAGCTGTAGCATATGCTTAAAAGGGTTGTTTTACTCTTCTGTGTTCATTTGTATGAGAATAGCACGTGTATTCATGAAGATGTAAAGGTTTCTTTAAAAAGGTCGAAATGTTGTCGTAAGTTTTTGGTTTATAACTTGCAGGATTTTCAACCCAATGCAATGCTACACTATATGATCACAAATATCCGGACACATGCACGTTTGCGCTCTAGCCACGATTTCATGGAAATCAATAGGGCGTTGCACATCCCTTTGCCCGAATCACAGCTTCCACCCTTCGGGGAAGACTTTCCACCAAATGTTGGTAGGTACTTTCCGGAATGTTCCTCCATTCCTCCCGAAGAGCGAGAATCAGTTCAGGTACAGAAGTTGGCCGATGTGATCTGGCCCGCAAGCGTCTTTCCAATTCATCCCACAGACTCTCTATAGGATTGAGGTCGGGACTTTGTGCCGGCCAACCCATTTCTTCGACCACTGAGTCCGCAAACCACTGCTGTACACGCCTCGCTTTGTGGCACGGAGCATTGTCGTGTTGGTAGAGAAATGGCCCGTTTCCGAAAAATTGCCACAACGTTGGAAGTGCACAGTTGTCCAAAACATTCAGATAACGGTCGGAGTTCATGATTCCTTGCACAGGAACGAGCTGGCCCAGTCCGTACCATGAAAATAAGCCCCACACCATAACTCCTCCTCCTCCGAACTTGACTGTGGGCTCTGTGCACTCAGGTAAGAAGCGTTCTCCAGGTATGCGCCAAACCCAAACTCGTCCATCGGATTGCCAGAGTGTGTAGCGAGATTCGTCTGTCCACATTACATGTTTCCATTGGTCCATTGTCCAGTTTCTGTGGGCTTTGCACCACTCCAGACGTCGCTTGGCGTTGACCCTGCTGATGTGGGGCTTGTGGGCAGCAGCACGGCCATGGAATCCCATCGTGTGCAGTTCCCGACGAATTGTCATGGTACTGGCATCATTTGCAGAGGCGTTTCGAAACTCTGTGGCAATTTTTTCCGCCGAGGACTTCCGGTTGCTGCGGGTGACACGACGAAGCACTCGACGGTCTCTGTCCGTTAGTTTCTTGGGTCTACCGGTTCGTTGTTGAACTGTTGTTGATCCCCGGGTCTTCCATTTCATAATGACATCGCCTACTGTTGACTTGGGTATCTGAAGAAGGCTGGAAATGTCACGCACGGACTTGCCGCATAGGTGACATCCAACGATGGTTCCACGTTGGAACTCACTGAGCTCTGCCGAACGACCCATTCTTGCCAATGTCCAAGCAGAGTTGTGTCTGAAGGTGTGGGAAGCTATTTAAATGATGTGCAAGTCATTATCATGTGACATTGGGCCAATCGATGATCTGTGAGGGGTGTCCGGATATTTTTGATCATATAGTGTACAGAATTGCCGCATTTGGGCTAAGGAAAATCCGCGGATCCACACAGAAATTCCCCTACATTCTCCAAAGGTATCTACCTGGTGTGGATTCACGGCGACATTCATCCTTGGGCCATTCTTCCTTGAGGAAATCGGTGAACATGCTGCAACTATAGCAAAGGCGGGTCCTTACATCGACCATTTTCATGCAGGGTGGTGCGCCCCCACAGAGGAACGTGTTATTAGTCGCTCCTTTCCTAATCCATGGCCACCACGTTCGCCGGATCTAACTCCGTGCGATTTCTGGTTATGGGGCTATTTAAAGAGTCTGGTGTATCGTGGAGGTGTTGCGACGTTGAACGACTTAAAGAACTCCATAACGCTTCATGTGCGAAGCCTCACAACTGACCAGTTACGATCTGCTGTTGAACACACTGTCCATCGACTTGAAATTTTGCAGGTGAATGAGGGTGGTCACGTGGAGCAACTTTCCCTACATCGTCCTGGACACGATTAACAACTGCTCCTCTTGTGCAATTTCGTCCTGTTCTTGTTTCTGCAAACTGAACTGTTTTTGTTTCTCCCTTACCTTTACTTAATGTGGTTCAATGACAAGATGATCGGAAACTAGTCAATAAATGTTAATATTGTTTCTGTATTCCGTTTTGGTCGTTTATTGTGTTAAATTTCATGGTTTTCCCGAAAAGGCGCCCTCTGGTGGACATTTTGGAACTAAAATTTTTTTTCGAAATTTCGTGAGCGCATCTCGTGTATAGCCCATGTACAAAATTTCGTTGCGTTCCGTTCACCCGCTTGCGCTATAGGATGCCGTTTATAGGGGAAATTTAGTTATAATCACCTGGTATATATGATTATTGATAATTATTATTTTTTAGAAACACTCAAGCAGACAGTGACATTCCTCTTGCTTTAAAGATCAAGTGCGCAAAATTGCATCAAGATCAGAATAAAAGTGTAGATTTGTATACGCAACAAACAAACAAACAAACACTCCTCTTTATATATGTGGGTCAGTCAAATGAAAGCCGGACATATTTTTTTACAGCTCCTTTATTACAGAGAGAGTTGGAACAAGTACACTGTTTTTCAATGTAGTCCCCCTGCTTTTCGATGCATTTCCGCCACGGAGTCGGGAGGGCATGGATAGCTCGGGAAAAAAAATCTTTTGGCTGCGCGTGCAGCCACTCATGCACTGACTGTTTCACCTTCTTGTCGGTCGCGAACTTGTGGCCACCTAAGGAGTCCTTTAGTGAGCCAAAGATGTGGAAGTCAGAGGGCGCGAGGTCGGGAGAGTAAGGGGAGGCACTCCAGATCCAAGTCCTGGATAGTCCACGGTCGCACGAGCCATATGAGGTCGCGCGTTGTCATGCTGGATGAGAACGCCTGTTGAGAGGAGTCCGCGGCCCTTGGTGTATATAGAAGGTTTCAAAATGTCACTATAGGTGGCACTGATCATCGTCTTGCTATTATCCATGTAATGTTCCACTATTCGCTTTCTGCGGATGGCTGGCTGCGGAACTATATCAGCTTTAGTGATGTCGAATTCCGCCATTCCTTACTGGAGCACCTGGTCTATGGTTGGTAGTGATGAACCCAGGACTCGTTTCCAGTCACCAATCTGCTCCAAAGAGGTGTCACCTTAAAGTTCGTAGTGGCGCAGCAACTCCTAGCAGGCATCGACTCGCTTCTCCATCATTTCGGGCGTCAGCCGACGAGGGACCCATCTTGCGGCCACTTTCTGCTATTTCAGCTCATCATGGACAATATGCTGAGCAGAGCCATGACTGACCTGTAATGCCATTGCAATATCATTGATGGTGACTCGTCTATCCTGCAGAATCATCTCCTCTGCCGCTGCAATTGCCTCGGCCGTCTCAAGACGATATGCCTGGCCTGGCCTTGGCACGTCCGCCAAAATTGTTGTGCCAATACACATGCAGCACCATACTGTGCCAACATGCGTCGATGGATTTCTGTTGGTTTCGTGCCTTCACTTTGTAAGAAACGGATCACTCCACGCTGCTCTTCTTTGGTGCATTCCAACATAGCGGCCGCCTCTTTTAAAAATGCCGCTTCGCGGCTGACAATCTCTGTATTCCGCTGAATGATGGTTACAAGGTAATCAAATTGTGCATAGGGTTGTGGACGAAAGATTTAAGCGACATTGAGAAGGCCATCTTTCCAGAGTACTAGACCTCCTGGTTGCTCCCTGTGTCTCATCAATCTACCATCTGCACTGCCATCCTCATTGGAAAAGAGTCATTGTTAGCCTCTATATGGTTCCTTAGGTTTCATCAGGCTTCTAACCCATTCGGGAGTTCTTTTCTTAGATACGTTTATTTCTCTCGGCGAGTTACTGAATGTTACCATTTTCAGAGCTGTTTCTTCTTTCATTAATTCCAACTTTAATATTCATCATGAAGCTGATACTAAATTTACTAATGTTGTTCTGTACCTAATTTTAAAGTAATGCGTTGTTTACATTATTCATTTTTATTTAATAGTGTTTTGGTATAACTATGGCGGTTTTGAGAGCATGGTTTTGAAGCCACAAATAACTACTTACTGGAGAAAAGTATATTAAAATAACCCGTTTTGGTAAGTACAGTACCTAAGTACAATTTAAAGTATTTTCAGTATACACTGAGTTAGCAAAACTCATGGGATAGTTACTTAATATCTGGTCGGGCCACCTCTGGCCCTGTGGAGTGCAGCAATACGGCGTGGTAGTGAGTCTGCAAGTCCCTGGTACACTTCTGGAGGCTGTTGACACCAGATAGTCTGCAGAGCCGAAGATAGTTGCTGCCCGTTCGTGGGCGGATGATCCAGTGCCCGGAGCCTGACTTCAACAGCATCCCAGATATGCTCGATGGGATTCATGTCAGGGCTCCGGGCTGGCCAACTCAGTCGTTGGGCCTCTCCTGCATGCTCCTCAAACCATTCGCGGACGACATTGGAGCGATGTGGTGGAGCATTGTCATCTTGAAAGACTGCTACGTCGTCAGGGTGTTGAAATGTCAAAAACGGGTGCAGATTGTCTCCGATGAGTTGACGATACCGTGGACCATTCAACGTTTGGTCCAGGATAACCAGAAGGCCCATTCCAAACCAGGAAAATGCACCCCAGACCATCACTGACGCCCCACCACCCTGCACCACCACCTGTTGGCATGCGGGATCCATCGTTTCGTGAGATCTGCGCCACACACGGTGCCTCCCATCAGCCTGGTATAGTTGATATCGTGACTCATCTGACCATATGACGTTACGCCACGTGTTGCAGAGTCCAGCCAAGATGGTTGGTGGCAAATGCACGCCGGAGTGTCCGATGACGCTGGGTAAGCATTGGCACCCGTGTAGGGCGACGGCTGCCAAACCCGAGGGCATGCAGATTCCGACGGATTGTCCACCGAGAGACGTTTCTAGTGCGGCCAGTATTGAACTGGTCTGTGATTTGCTCCACTGTTGCGCTCCTGTCTCTCTGAATCATTCGGTATGGTGCCTGTTGTGGACTGTGATGCCTTCATCCAGCCATTCCCGATACACCCTGGAGACAGTTGAGTGGGGAAAGCCAAATTCCTGCACCACTGCCGAAATGGAACATCCCATGCGTCGGGCACCTACTATGATACCCCGTTCAAAAGACGTCAACTCGCGACAACGTGCCATTTCTGATTAATCACTTATCCAAGCTCTTCCCACAACGTCTAATGGTCCATTCCCAGAATCCGTTACCCCTGTGAATTCGTGAGCCATGCCCATCAATCAATGTGCTTGCTATCCCATGAGTTTTGCTAACTCAGTGTATTTCTGTATATTATTTCAATTTATACACTCACCAACAAAGAAAAAATGGGCGTGTCCAGTTAAATTTCCAATTTTAGTTGTTAAACATTTTATTTAGCAACAATGTCTAACACGTTAAATCGGAAATATAGTTAGACATGCTAGCGTCTCTTTCCTTGGAACGTAATGTAATGTAATGTGTAATGAGTTTTATAAAATTTCATTGCAGGCGCAGGTTCGCTGGTACAGTGACGACAAAGGAATGGGAATGCTGACATTTTCCAGTATTCTTGTTGTTCACCTAACTGATAGTATTTTTATGTTTAAAAGTTTTCGACACATTTGCTGTTATCTTCTTCAAAAATTTAAATACCATTAAAAACTTTTTCACCCTCTGAAACTTATGTCAGTAGTACATAATGCTTAACTTTGTAGAATATAATAATAAAAATCCATTATTAAAACGATTTTGTATCTCTGTCTTTCTTTCTCTCTCCCCCTCTTTCCATACGTGTGTGTTAGTGTGTTGGGTAACGTGCTAAAATGTATAGCACGTTCAGAGGTAAAGACCAGCTAAAAATCCTTACGACCCCTTAAGTCAAAGAAAATATAAAAACACTGTGAAATCCTCCCACGTAAATACACGGATAAAGAATAATTATGATAAATAAAAAAAAAGTCAAATATAGAAGCTAAATTAAAAGCTTAAGATCACACATCAGCGAATCTGTTTAACTAAACATTCCCCATTCTTTATTATGATAAAATTAATTTAAGTCACAATGATTTTATTTCGTGCACAAAAATAACTAGGCCATTCACAAAGGAGATCGGAACTGTAGCTTATGATGGTTGGGTTGCAATCTTAATACAGCGGACATTGAGTGCAGCGAAAGAAGCGACGAAATCCTGAGCATAAGTCTAATCAATGGGAATCAAAGGTTTTTTTATTGACATTTGACAAGTAGGCTGAAGTCCTGGACTTGACCGAAACAGAAGTGGAGTGAAGGCCATTCCTAAATCAGAAAATAAACTAAAAGGCGCAAAGATAGAACAGGAAGAAAATTAAAATACAAGTCAATTCTTGGAATCTGAAGAAAATTACAAGACTGCCGATGTATTATCAATTAATTTTGTGCACGACTGATTTCAAGACAACGGGGTTGAAGAAATGGATTGGCCTGCCCAGAACCCCTATTTCAATCCCCATTAACGCGTGCGGGATGAGTTGGAACGCTGACTACTAGCCAGACCACGCCATCTTCCATCCGTAGCTGAACTAACCAGTGCTCTGAGGCAGGAATGGATGGAAATTCCAGCTTCTTACTATCAAAAACTGGTAGAAAGTCTTCTTCGGAAGGCGGAGGATGTTATAGAGCAAAAGGTAAAACCACTGCTTTACTGCTTTATTCCTGTTATCTGAAGCCTGCAACGCAAAAATTCTGGTGGCTCTAAACTTCTGATCAGATTTTCAGGCTTTGGAATGGCTAAACGCAACCGCCACATGTACGAGCTGTAGCGTGCCATTTTAGTGACACGCACAGCTACAGAAACCCGAAACCCTTTACTAGTCCTCTAAACCCCAAAATTACATGTCTCGCTTCCAGCCAAGGCGAGGGATTACTTTAATTACCGTTAAGTAAACTAAATTATGAAATGAAAAGATTCAAAATCTATTGTTTACCACCAAGAAGAACAAAAAATTAGCTTAAAAAAAAAAAAATATTGAAAACCTAATTATCTTTATTAACCTAAAATGAAATCTGATTAAATTAAATAAAGAAAAATTAATTCCAAGCGGATTTGTTGCTTTTTATTTTTTCTCAATTACTTTTTTTAGAGATAGAGAAAAAAAGTATAATCAAACAAAGAATACATAGTTGATTAGTCAGACGCTATTGGACTTCTTCTGACGAGTTCCCTTTTTTCCGAAGATAAAATTGCGAAGATCCCAACGATGATCAAATTTGTAGTGCTAAAGGAGTGGAACAACGCCGATAAGTCTTGATCAGCCGAAGAAAGTCCAGAACGAAGGATTTCACTAAGCTGGATAGGCGAATAAATAGTTCAAAAAAAAACAAAAAAAAAACACATCGAACAAACGCTTGGAACTAAAAAAATTACAATAGATAAATATTAAAGAGAAAAGGACACTTGAATGATGGATAATTAACATAAAAGAAAGAATTAAAGTCGAATAAACCACGTGACTGGGGAAAAGGAACAACTTCACTCAGTCCAAAGAAGGTCGAGGAGAATCAGGCTGAAGGCAGTTGGTGAAAAGTTCGCTGATGAACTAAGGCCGCTGAATGCGAGAGAGAGATTGGGAATAACAAGCAAATCCAAAAAAATTGATAAATAAAAATTAAAGGTTTAGTTGATAAGAGAAGAAAAAAAATTAAATAAATACCAAATAAACAAAAGCAGAAGTTACCAAATATTCCATAAATTACAGATTAGTTACCTCGTCACGCAAAAATAAGACTGAAGTCAACAGGGGCACAGCAACATTTTACTACACCAAAGGAGAAAAAAAAAACAAAAGGGAGGGAAAACAACACTAAAGGGCACACAGGTAACTTTTCTGCTGCGACGAGGAAGAATTCATTTAAGTTCCTAAAAGTAAGGATTAAATAAATAAAATAAAAAAAAAAGTCAGAATAAAAGTAACATAGGTAATTTCCAAGTTCCATCAAAAAAATCATGAAAATAAAGAAAAGAACACAAAATTAAAGGGAAAATACGTCAAACTTAAAATCGCTGAGTTGAGTGAAAGTCCAAATAGCACGAAATGCTGTACCAAACATCAAAAGTTACTTTTTGTTAAAAAAAAAAAAAAAAAAGTTTAAGTTCAAAGGCCATTCCAATTATTTCTTAAAGTACCTAAAGTGAAGAAGGTTTAACTCACGCAGACAGTCAAAGGAGAACCAGAGGGTAAAAGAAAAATGGCAATGGACTCCGCAGATGGTTGTTCCATTAGGCATCAAAATCACGTCGGACAAATATTGAGTTCCATAAACCAATAGAAAAAAATCATACTTTTTCACAAATTCTTCATCGAATGCGAAACAAGTTTCTCTGTAGGGGCGACATCGTCAAGTCAAATGTCTTGTTGTGTCTTCGGATGAGTTACATAACGTTGGCGAACACCATCATAGTCGGTTAGTGGCTAAAATCTCTAACTAAAAATGGATATCGCTTGGCTTTTCATTCCATATCAAGTCCGCGTGACGGCAATTTGAAACATCAGATGATCACTATATCCTTGAGGTCGCAATAGACCTCAACAAAACTTAAAGAATAAAGTCATACCCCGACTATGACTCACGTATTATATTGAGCATTTGGCCGATACATGTTTCGGTCCAATTCTAACTGCAACCAAAGAAAGAAGACAATAAATGCGGACGAGCTTGTCCGCTGTTGTTGTCTCCACCGAACAAACCTAAAAACTGCCAACTCAAAAAAAAGACTGAAAAAACCAATAATGTTAATTTTCTTTTACGCATGCGTATGAAACGCTCGAGGTAGCACGTCATTGCGAACGCCACGCGATAAATTAAAAACATAATCTTCCAAAAAAAAATTTTTAAATGCCTGAGACCACGAGAAAAGAAAAATTTGAAGAAAATTATTGTCAACCAAGAATGAGTTAATTTAAACTACCCATTCTTGGTAATTGTTAGTGTCTAGAAAATCTTAGCAAATAAATGATACTTTTCTTTCTAGGAAAATTCATTTATGTATTGTTTTAACCACATTTTGAGAGAACAAAATAAAACAAAAAATATATTTTTTCGGAATTATATCTAAATAAACCCATAATAATTGTTTCTGTCACGGAATTTTAATAATATTAATAATTCCGGTGACAGAGACGATCGTTTTCGCTCTAGAATAATTTACAATTCGGGGCGAAAACGGAGTCGACGTCGTCAGCGTCATACTGATCATCAAGACGCAGGAGCCAATCAGAGAAGAGCGAGTCTCGCGAGTGCGGGCTCAAAGAGAGAGAAGAGGAAGAGAGACAGAGAGAATAACGTTACGACCAATGGAGGTTTAACGGAAAGGACGCTCCCGGCTAAGACTGATGGAAGCCATCGGGATTGCTACGTTATCGGCACGCTGAAGGGGAAGGCGAGACCTCAAGCCGCTGCGACAGAGACGACTTCGGAGCCGGCATTAGCTTCGTGGTTCAACGCCATGCCGTGCGGTGAAGCTAGGCGGGCGGAGGTTGGCGCCGACGAAAAACGTGTAAGTCAACGTAGCGAAAAGCGTCTATCGACAGTGTTCGGTTTTCTTCCCCGGGCTCCAAAAGTTTCAGTCGCCGACCAGGGTTTTGCAATAGTAAGTGCGTCTATTATTGTGGGCTGTAAAGCCGTCTTAATAAGAAAGGCGTTTACGGAGTTAAGTCGCCGGGACATTCGCAAATACGACCAAGTGTGTGGTTTATGGCCTTGCGGAATGCGGGCATACCTTGATAATCATTTTGGTTTCACCATAATCAAGTGCAGCTAAGTGATATGCGTCACACGAAGAAAATAATCTTTTAATCAATTACGCAAT
>JAHWFO010045937.1:1753317-1772700 GCA_023313115.1 Rhysida immarginata | reverse complement strand
AAACTGAAAAACCAAAAATGTTATTATTTTTCTTTTACGCATGCGTATGAAACGCTCGAGGTAGCACGTCATTGCGAACGCCACGCGATAAATAAAAAAAATACAATCTTCAAATAAAAATAATTTTTTAAATGTCTGAGACCGCGAGAAAAGAAAAATTTGAAGAAAATTACTGTCAACCAAGAATGAGTTAATTTAAACTACCCCATTCTTGGTAATTGTTAGTGTCTAGGAAACCTTAGCAAATAAATGATACTTTTCTTTCTAGGAAAATTCATTTATGTATTGTTTTAACCACATTTCGAGTGAACAAAATAAGACAAAAAAAAATATATTTTTTCGGAATTATATCTAAATAAACCCATAATAATTGTTTCTCTTCTGGTACCCAAATTCAATCTTGTAACCTTTTATCTAGGCAATTAAAAGACCCACGAACCAGTCTTTGTGCGCTCAGGAATAATTCCTTGTCGAACGGAAGTAAATTTCCAACTTCTAGCTTCGAAAAAAAAACATATAAAGGACTTCAAGGGGAATTTATTTTCACACCTTCAATATTAATCTTGTCGACATGGATAACTGCCTCTAAGCAAATATTCCTGTTTAGATTGCGTCTGGCCAGACTTAAATATTTTAGTGTTTAAACTCACTTCTATAGGGAGTTTAGGCAGTACCGACTTTTTACTAAACGACTCAGAAGGCGTCGAGTGAACCCTTTCATTCGTGTTACACAGGAGGGGGTCACATTAACCTCCAAAAAAAAAAAAAAAATACGAAGCCAAATTGGAGCCTTCCATCAATTAGGAAAGAAAAGAATAAGTGCGGAAAAGCACAGTCCGTAGGTTGATTTGCCGAAGATAAGACCACGCCTCGAATAGGAGCATTGGTTGGAGCTAAAAGTGATTAACGTTCGTGTAAATAGACTTACCAGTAGGCCGATTTACTAGACTATTTAACAAAATATTAAGATTCGCAAGAAGAGCCAAAAAAAAAAAAAAAATAAGCAAAAAAAAACGGTCTTCGTTTTTCAAGCCGCGAAAAGGCACGTTACAGAGCACATATGAAACGTTGCTAACGGCAAGACTCGACTCCCGTGGAAACCAGTTGCTATCCTCACTGTTATCAATTGACGCAATTGCGAGAAAAAATCATAGACAAGACCATTTTTCTCGGTAACCGTCATTTCTCTTAAACGCAGTGCGAACGGAAAGTGATGGGTAAATAACCACGATCTACAGTGCAAATACAGTGTAACTGTAATATTCCACAGTCACTAGGTTTCTATATTTATGGCTTCTCATAATATAACTGGCTTGACAACTGAATGCAGAGCCTACGCTAATTTCACAACAATCGACTGACGAAAATATTAATGAATAACCGCTTCTATCTCATCATTACGATTTGTTTGATAATGTATTACTCAATATATCTTCCCATTGAAAATTGCTAGGCGGGAAAATAGAGGTACCATTTCTGCACGTGCAAATGAACCGATTTAGATAATATTTGTAACTGGTTCGTACCATGAAACATATTCATCGACTGACGAAAACAGATTTTGAAAATTTTTCATAGCCTCGGAGGAGTTAGAGTTACAGACAGACAAGACACGTTTTTCCACACTGATAGCTTAAAGCACCTTTCGGTACTTAATAAATAAAAATATCAATGTTAGAAATACAGAACAAATAAATAAATAAACTTAATATTTATATTGTTGAAAATAGGAAAGGAAATTCCACAGCCTGGATACGAACTGGGAACCTTCAGGTCTTCAAAGGTTGACGGTTCGAATTCAGGCTGTGGAATTTACGTTCCTATTTTCATCAGTAATTTAAACATCTGTGGTATGGCGTAGGATAAACCTTCATCCATAAGGCCTGGGCTATATAAGGCCTGAGCCAACGCCTCCTAAAGATAAGGCCTGAGCGAGAAAACGTCATGCATTTTTACATGATCATCCGAAGATACGTTTAATCGCATTTCTACCAATAATAAGACCTAAAATGCGATTAAACGTATCTTCGGATGATGATGATGTAAAAATGTAAGACGTTTTCGCGCTCAGGCCTTATCTTCAGGAGGCGTTGCTCCTGCCCAGACAACACCACCTAGACAGAAGGCCTGCGCACTGAAACTGTATACTTGTTACATCATCATCAACGACCAGGTTTAGGGCTTATTATGGACTTCGCAGTTACGTAGCAGTTAGCTCCACCCCTTGGCAACGCGCCATCTTGGTTCCACACATGTCGTTACTAAGCATTACATATGCTGATGATTCTGACACTACTACACAAGTGATCAGAATGTCTGCTATAGAACTATATTTTATTGCTACGTTTCTTATGAAGATCCAAACTTAATTTCAAAAGAAGAAAATGATTTAAAGTCTTCCAAGCAACGGCTGTGTGGAACCAAGATGGCGAATCACTAAGGAAGTGACGTGTCTTCGTACGAAGTCCATTGGTAGAAATACGATTAACAAAAGCCGCTTTAGTGTGATGTAACAATGTATGATGTTTCTGTGCGCAGGCCTTCTGTCTAGGTGGTGTTGGCCCAGGACTGTCATGGTTCAATTTACTTCACTTTTTGCCGCTGTTAACAATAGGATTCGGAGTCTATCTTCAATATACGTCACTGGTTGCTAGCACCCCGATGGTCAGGTGACTTTTCCGAAGCTAGGCGTGACCACCGACAAGAGAAGGCCTCTGCGATGAAACTTAATATATTGTCACATCATCACAGATAGTGCATTGTTATTCGTATTTCAACCACGGTCTGTAGATATTCATGGTCATCGAGCTTCGGCCATTTTCCATTGTTTCGAGAAGCTAAGGAAAACAGATCGCGCCAGGTGCCGCATAGATCGCAACCTGCGATAGAGATTTTCATTGAAACTGAATACGAAAGTAAAGTTTCTGCCTGCCGATAGGGTGGCGCCGCAGGCGCAGTTGGGCAGCAAGGTCTATAAAAGAAGGTCAGGACACGATCCCACAATTCTTTGCGCCAGCGGCCATTTTGGTTCTAAACTATAATGCAGTCATACAGCAATCGAATTGCCTCTAATGAAAT
This sequence comes from Rhysida immarginata, assembly GCA_023313115.1. NCBI lineage: Eukaryota > Metazoa > Arthropoda > Chilopoda > Scolopendromorpha > Scolopendridae > Rhysida > Rhysida immarginata. Next base: position 1,769,622 of record JAHWFO010045937.1, on the reverse strand, counting down.
TAATGATTCCAAAATAATTACAGTGCATATCTCTTAAATAAAAAAAAAAAATAAAAGGGAAATTTTAAAAAATAATATTGCACTCTTTAACTTAAAAGCTGATATTTACATGCAAACATGATATCACTGAATCAGTCAGATTATACATTTTCTCAGAGGATTTTAATGAAAAATATGCATGCAAAACAATATATGGAAGAAAGAGATTTTTTTATGAGAATCTTTGCAGATACAGGAACAGAAACGCATAAATTTCCACTTCTAAAATTTCACTAACTCTTCACTGTTTTCCAAATTTTATTTTTTTATATAATTTATTGTAAAACTGCTATTTTATTATTTATTGCAAATTTTACTGTTTATTATAAAATTTTCAATATATATGATTTATTGCAAAATTTATGTTTATATAAAAATTTTTGTAATACGAGATGAAAATATGACCGGAGACCTAATTAAACCTGTTTTAAAAGTTCCCGTGTATTTAATTAAAAAGATTAAAACTCATCTGCAAGAATTTATTTTTCGACACTTCAAAAAAACTTTTAATAATAATTTCAAAAATTTTAAAAACTTCACAAATTAATTAAAAAAAAAAAACTAGATCAAGAAAAATCACAATGTCATTCTAATAAGATTTCAAAATGAATTATAAATTTTTTAATACACCTATAAATTTTAAATTTTGGCTTAATAATAATTTTAACGTTAATGGTCTATTAACAATTTTAACATACAGCCTGAAAATTATTTGGACATAATTTTAAAGAAATGAAATTTACAATTTTCAGTTTCTGGTTGAAAACATAACTTGTCATAACTTAAATTACGTCATAATTTCCAGGCCGAATTTATTAAAATAATTTATGACAATTAAGGTTATGTTTTCAACGCGAAACTGAAAACTAAATTTATTCTTATCAACATTATGTTTATATAATAATAATGAGGCTATATGTCAAAATTGTTATTAGGCCAAAATTTAAAAATTATTGGAGTATTAAATTTTAATTTCATTTGGAAATTTTATTAAGCGGTTATTTTGTGAATTTTCTTTTTATTAATTTCTTGAAATTTTTAAAATTCATGAAATTATTCAATTAACTCGCTTCAACGAATCATTGGATTCAACTTTTAATAGCTTTAAAATATTTTAGTTCTTCCTGTTTCTTGAGTTGAGGTTTTTAAATGCTATATTTTAGAAATAATTATAACAACTTCCATTTCAATGTCCCATTTTGGTTGTTTAATGATTTTTTTTTTTTTGCACGAAAATCGCCTATATTTAACATGAAAATTGTATAGGAAACGCCACATTTAGAACCAAAATGGCGGCTCCATTTTCGTGTCCTGGCCTTCTTTTATAGACCTTGTTGGGCAGATTGTACATGTAGCGCCACTTTTCAATAGAGTTCCCGCCCTATCGGGAGCTAGAAACTTTAGCTTCATTTTAACAATGGAGCTCGATAACCATGAATATCTATAGACCGTGATTTCTAAGCCCTGAATTAGCACTATCTATGATGATGTAACAATGTATTAAATTTCAATGCGGAGGCCTTCTCTCTCGGTGGTCACGTTCTAGGTCTTGTTATCTCGTAGGCCTCGTCAACAACTTATGTGATGAGTCATTTGTTTGATTGTTGAGATAAAATATTGTTGAAAAAAGATTAATTTCGTGGTTTAAAATTAAAAGATAATAAAATTTTAATCTGTTTTTAATCACTTTAATATTCCATAATAACCAGGCGTTATTTTATACCGCCGAAATATTGCAAACCCATATTCACCATCTTTTGTTAAGAATACTCTCGCTGATTAAAAGAGGGCAGTTAAAAATGACTTTGCTCAAAACTTTTTTATTAACTGTTTTACCAAGAAGTATCTTTCGTCAAATTTCAACTTCCGTGAGTTATAGAAGAACGTTTCTTCTCGTCAGAGATCAAGCAATACCAAAGAGCACTGACTCATTTGAAAAAGCATATGAGAATTACTGCATAAGTATAAAAGATAATCTAAGAGGTGCATGGAAAACGACGATAGGTTATCAGCCCGAATACTTTAGTCTCTATGAAACACGTAAGTATTAAAAAAAATAGTTGAACAGACAAAATTAAAATTCGAATGTAAAAGAATTAATTAGATAACATTTACTTAATAGAAAGCACAGATTCTATTCCTACAGACGTGGGGAAAGTAGAAAACAAGGAGAAAGAGAAATTACTCTCTTCAAATTGGATCTCCGTAATGAAGATGAAAGATCCATATGAATTGACTTGGCCTCCCAACATCTCTGATACAGGTTGCCTAAGAATTTTTTTTTTTCTTATTACTTGTATTCCGCTAAGAAATAGACTTATTTAAAAACTTGTCTTACCTTTTTATGTGATTTCATATGCCTCATATGCACGTACAGTGTCTTACGTAAAGTGACCCACTAGCCAACTTCTAAAATACAAATCTAACAGAGTACTTCAGTGGAAGAATTATTGTAGTTTTACATGAGGGGTTTTTATGTGTATTCCATTTTCAAAAAAATGACGCCATTTTCGAATATAGAAATCAACTTTGAAATGCGTAATGGAATGTTTACAACATTTGAGAAAAGGCAAAAAAACTCCACAAATTTTCATCAATTTAAATGAAAACAAAAGTTGACGGTGCGTCTTTAAAATAAAAGTAAATGTATAGCTTGTTTGATAGTTTGACTACTTCACTTCCATGTGAGTTTATTCGTACTAATAGTCCCCTGATCTAGCTCCTCTGACTTTTTCTTTTGGGGCTGTTAAAGATACAGTTTATAGAAGTCGACCAACAACACCTGAGGATATGCTATGCAGGATCCGAGCTGCGTTCAATGTCTTGGAGGAGGGAACGATACTGCATAAGGTCTCTGCAACATCCCTTACAGATGTGCATGGACCAAGAAAGACGCGTTTGAAAATTTATTATAACGATATTTATTGTACAACCATTGTTTTATATTACTGTAAACCACAGTCTATAGATATTCATGGTCATCGAGCTCCATTGTTAAAATGAAGCTAAAGTTTCTAGCTCCTGGTAGGGCGGGAACTCTTTTGAAAAGTCGCGCTGCATGTACAATCTGCCCAACTGCGCCTGCAGCGCCATCCTATTGGCAAACAGAAACTTTACTTTCGTATTCAGTTTCAAAGAAAATCTCTGTCGCAGGTTGCGGTCGGGAATAGTGCGATCTATGCGGCACCTGGCGCGATCTGTTTTCCTTAGCTTCTCGAAACAATGGAAAATGGCCGAAGCTCGATGACCATGAATATCTATAGACCGTGCTGTAAACCTATATCATGGTCTTTTAATCCTCTGGTCTGTGCACTCGCGCAAATTCCGTTGTTGGCGTTAACAATTGGACTGCTGTATTAACTGAAGAGTCGATTTTTGCCCCCTCTATTGCTTGAATTTGGCTACAGCCCAAACTTAACGATCGTACAACCTAACAAAACTGTCAGCTAATGTTAAGTATTTGTTGTTGAACACGTAATGCATTGTTAAGCTTAAAATACATTGTTAAGTTTGGGCTGCAGCCAAATTCAAGCAATAGGGGGCAAAAATCGACTCTTCAGTTAATACAGCAGTCCAATTGTTGACTCCAATAACGGAACTTAACTGGATATAGTGTTTATCGCAAGGATCGGCCACTGGGTAATAATTCCAGCCACGCTTTTAGTGGAGCAGCGATCATTATTAAGGACGGCATTGATCATCGTGAGTCTGGCACTCCAGACTATATGGGAATGGAAGCAGTCTCCGTGATTATAAACGATGTGGACACAGGTGAAATCAAATTCATCTCTTTAAATAACTCGCCCAAGCACAAGCTTGGCCCTTGCGGGCTTGATGAGCTACTGTCCGGACCTATTCTAGTTATAATGGCGGGTGATTTGAATGCCAAACACCATGCACGGAACTCTAAATGCCCCAATTAAAACGGCAATATCCTACATGGATATCTATTGAACGAAATTGACACCTTTGTTGCTGGTCCCCTTGACGACATGTACTACTGTGATCACTCACCAGTTAGTGACGTGTTGGACATAGCTGTTCTTAAAAGGTTCTTCAAGCCCTATAATATGTTTCCAGTAGATGACTTATCCTCTGACCATCGACCAGTGATGCTAATCTTTGAGGGCTTAAACATCGATATGAAGATTGGAGTTCAATCGAAGCAGGACTGGAAACTCTTCAGGGATATTCTTTGAGATAATAATATTCCATACAAGGAGGTTGTAACCAACGATGACATCGACACAAATATCAGTGCAATCACTAGTGTTATCCACGATGCTACTATTTTCAGTGCCTCCACTGCTGATCGAAAGCGTCCTGAACATCTCGACCTCCCTCCTTACAAAGACGTCTCATTCTTGAAAGGAATTCCTATAGAAGCTTATGGCAGCGTAAGCGACTATCCTTCTTCAAGACTAAGTACAATAGGCTTTCTTCCAAGGTCCAGGAAGAGGTTAAAGCTCTACGAAATCAAAGCTGGAGCGACAAACTGAAGTCCTTATCTTTCTAGGACAACTCGATCTGGGATAGTGTAAGGGCCTTAAAGGGTAACGGCCCCATCAACCTGTGGCCACTGCTTACTTCAGTTGGCGATGTTGTCACCAGTGATCGTGATAAGGCTAAACTGATTGCCGACTACCTGGAAAAGCAATTTACCACGCCTTGTGAAGAAAGCCTTTATAGTCGCTCAAATACTCGACTTATCAACGATGTGTGTGTGTATAACTCCTATGGGCTCACTCAGCGAGTTCCTACCCTTGAGGAAACTATTAGCATTAAGGAAATCTGCGACGTCATAAAGCGTCTTAAAACCAGGAAACCAGCAGGTATCGATTCTATCACAAACAGTGCCCTCGTAAACTTGCCTCCTAATGTTTTCTCGATTACCATCAGGGTCATAAATGACTGCTGGAAACATGGACACTTCCCTGACAAGTTGAAGGAGTCCGTCATCTTTACGATACCAAAATCTGGTCATGCAGTCGGCTACAGCCCCATCAGCTAATTACCTACGATGTCAAAAGCTCTTGAACGCGTCATTCTAAGAAGGTTTAACGCTTTCTGTGAGGCCAACAATCTTATTCCTGATGAGCAATTCGGTTTTCGCCCTGGTCACTCCTGCCAACTTCAACTCTGGAGGCTTGTTGCTGATCTAAACACTCCTCTAAATTGCGCTAAGTACGGTGGTCTTATCTTTTTAGATGTCCGGAAAGCTTTTGATCAGGTCTGGCATAACGGCCTGAGGCAAAAAATGATTACTTGTGGTTTTTTTGACGATATGATTGTTTTGATTAGTTCCTTTCTGTCGGAAAGGACTTTTCGCGTCAAGGTTGGCTGCTCCATGTCTAACCCTGGTGACATCAATGCTGGCGTCCCTCAAGGCTTTGTTCAACTTTTTCTTTCAGGATTCAATATAAAATTTGAAACTACATCTTGTAAATTTCCTTACTCTTCAGATTTGAGATAGTAAATTTATAAATCCAAATTTAAAGTTCGTAGCGCTGAATAAGAACCATTGAAATCTAAATGACTCTCAAACTAATCCCAAGACCTACAGTGTGAACCTGTCCACTGAAAATTACGACCAAATTACAATACAAGCCCCCGAGCTCCATATGAAACTTCGAACACAGCGGAAACCAGAACCTCACAACGCTGCATACCTGAAACTTGTAACCTAATAATTCTAATTTAAAACCAGAAAACATCTCCAATCCTATAAAGCCTTATCTACGAGTTCGAATTCTCAAGTTCTTATTCAGCGTTAATTACTACTTTAAAACGTTTAAGTTAAGATTAAATAAAGAGTAAAGAAGTACATTATAAATAACTAAACTGAATATTGGGATCTTGTGCTGTTGTCTTCTGTATACGAGTCCTGCATCGCAGTCCAATTCACGATCTGGAATATTTAAATTCAAACCTTTCAACAGGGATAATAAAAATGCAATTAAAAGAAATTACATAGACTATTTTTAAATATCTGATCGACGCTTCAAGAAGGAAACATATTTTAATGATCCTTTCTGGAATTCGATGCGAAACTGGATGTTACTACAAGTGAAACGTAAGGAATTCAAATCGGGAAAATACGGCTAAAAATTATTCTATTTACCTCATTATGCAGCAATTATATTTTCAGTGGTTAACTATTCCAAACGTCCTTTATGAAACAAATCACGCCTTTTCGTGACAGGATTGTCGTGAGATGTTGAGGTCAATAGCTGTCATTCGCAATTCAACTAAAGCTTAGATTAGTATCGGAAAAAAAAATGCATATATCCAGTTTAAATAGAAAAAACTTAAAACATTACATTAAAATTTCAAGTCCAAACATCTTATCCAGATTTTTAATTAAAAAAAAAAAAAAAAAAAAAAGTTTATGAACTAGTACTTACTGTCCTTGACAGAGTTGCTTGTAAAATTTTCTCCGCACTTACAGCAAACTATCAAAAATAACTTATGGAAAGATAATTGCAAAGTTTAAACTAAAAGTTAACAGAAACCGGATGCGATATACCTAAAACTTATCACAAAGAAGCAAATTTACTTTTAGCGTTAGTTAAGGATGTTCATGTTAGGGATTGTTAATGAAGTTTAAGCAAACTTGTTTCGTTATGAATCATTTCCTCCCTCCCCCCACGAAAATTTAATTCCATTAGAAACTTTGATAATGCCCGAAGTTAAGTGACATCACAATTCTACGAGCTCAACCTATTGAAAAATACCCCCTCCCCCCCCCCGCCACACACCCACACACAAAAATAGTGGGACAAGCAAACTGGACATAGGAAACAATACATACAAAAAATAAACATTTAAAAATAAGGACAAAAATTAACAAATAATGGCGCCAAATGTTTATATTAAGTATAGTCTACAAATTACAAAGTTTACAATAAGTACTGGAACATTTTCAGAAGCATTCATCTTGAACACTGAAAAGAATCCGGTGACTATAGGATGAACAAAATCTTCAGCCAAATTGAAAATGTTCGATCAAGTAGCATCCACAATGTTAAAGCTGAAACTTATTTTAGCGACGTATAACTAATAATCGAAGACTACACAAATAACTTATTCTTCAAGATTAAGATCACTTACTGCAGTTCGAAAAAACTTCGAATCGATTTACTCCATTATGAAAGACCACACTGCATTTTTTTTATCACATTCTACGGTCGAAGAAATCCATATGAAATTTACCTAAAAAAATTCTTTACTTGAAACTTAACTGATCTGATTCCTGTAGAAGATAAACCCGAATTGAAACCCAGGACGCCCAATTAAAAAAACAAAAGCAAGCAAGTAACTTACATAAAATTAAACCCCCGTTCACATTTCACCCAAAACTTCTGCCTTCACAAATTCTTCAAATTAACAAAACCACGTTTCCTTCACCTTCGACAAGTTGACAAGACAGGGGAAGCTCCTGAATCTGATCGAATTTTGTGTAACTGTCTTTCCAATACAAATAAGTATCACAACACAGGACAACTGATTAAGATTTAAAAATATATTTAACAAGTATCTTTTGAAAAGCCGTTGATCAGAAGATTCAGTAAGACAATGCTTTCAAACTTATATGTAGATGCTGGAGTTTACTTTGAAGAAAGATTAAGAACACTAAGTGAAGATAAGCCGTCGAATGGAACTTTCTTCATAACCAATTGGATTTTTACTGCATTTTTTTCTGTTTTGAAGAAATTCCTTTGAAATTTACAAGTTGAAGTTATCTAATACAATATAGCTGCACTGGGATGACCAGCTGAATTTCGAGTCTATTATTAGATCTGATTTCATAGTTAAATAAACGACGAAACATTACATCGAAAAATAAGCAAATACATAAAAGTTGACAACTAGTAGTCAGAATAATAAAACCCCTACTCCTTTACCATACAAAATAATAAAACTAGTGGTCAGAAGATTTTCAAAACCACTTACAAATTAACAATATTTCCAAAATTCAAGTTCTCCTTTATCAGTCAAGATATTGAAGCTGGAAGTTGAAGAAAGCACTAATATTGAGGAAGTAGCACAATGAACACCAAAATTTGATGCACAAGAATAGAGGCGATTTGCACTTGGATATCATGAACATGAAACTGCCCTAAAGCCGTTGATCACAAAACTGATGTCCGACATTATTTAAAGTGGTGCAACACACAAACTGGAAGATGTCTTGATAAGTTGTGAATCACACAATATTAAGCTCACTCTCGAGGGCAAGTTAAAATGGACATGAACTCCTACCGATTTGATCCAGCTCTCATTAAGAATATCTTTCACTTTCAAGTCAACACACAACAGTAATTTAGCTTTATATCCACACAGAAAACACTGCAAGTTTTTGACACCACAGAAATTAACTTCATGCGTAGTCATCTTTAGCACGACCTCTGAACTAAAGAAAACACATTAGATGGATAATGAAATAAAAATTAAATTTCCTTTAACAATAAAATACATGTACTTACAGTTTTAAGAATGCCTCTTTAACCTTGACCTTTAAAGCTGGGTTCCTTCTCTAAGATAAAACAAAAAAAAAATTAATTTAAGATTTCAGGAGTTGCACAGAGAAAACGCGATCTAATTCGGGCCATTAATAAGGTCATTAAAAATTCATGAAAAGCTAAAATACAAATAATATTTCTTTGAGTAGCTTCGAAATTTAAAGCTCTTGGCAAATGAAAGCAATCATAGTATCAATTTTGCCCTGGTAAGAGAAAGTCACGTTTTCTTTATGCATATAAAACTTGTTTAAACCACCTGTTCTGTATCCATTTAATGTATGCTTTAGACCAGTGGTGTCCAACCTGTAGTTCGATCGCTACTGTATTGATCAGTTTCAACGATTGATCTATTATCAGTATTTGATAACAGATAATGGCGGAAGAAACAACATTAAATGATAGAAAAATCGGCCCGCGAGTTTCTTCTTGTGATAAAAAGGTTGAACACCACTGCTTTAGAAGTATAATAATGCTTTCGGACGATAACAGCAGTTCATATGAAGTCTCATCCAAAATCGACTTTTTAACCTGTAAAAAAATTAAGAGGAAAATAGATTAGAATTTATTTAATTAAACTTATTTAAAGCCTTAAATATTATGATTAACTTAATCTAGCTTAAGTATTCTATTATATACCAATCACGCTCCTTAAAACCAATACATGAACCTTAAAATTTACAATACACATATTGCCGGACAGCAAGATTCCTTTTACACGCAGGAAACAAACTGTACGCACAATGTTTACAAGCTAAGATCGCTCTTACCAACACTTACGAGTAGGTAAGCAAACATCCAAAACGGTGTAACCCTTGCCTTGCACCATGAGGAAGAAAACGGAGTTAGTAATTTAGATATAAAACGCTTTTACCGAACCCTAACAGTGTGTAACTTTTATTGGTTGGTCACCGTTCAGGGACAATCGGTTCAGTCGAAATCTGAAGTCAGAAGACGGTTTGGTAGGCCAGCCATGGTTAGTAAGTTGTCCTTTCCCCCCAATCGAGATAGATAAAGAAATCGATACATGGTTCAGCACCAGTATGCAGCAGAATGCACACAGCCTGAGTGTAAAGGCATGGTACAAGGGCTGTTGGAATGAAACCAAATCATCTTATGGATTCACACCAATATCAAGGGAGAGCAGCAGAACACGTTAGTGGACGTGTCCACAGAGTGTTGTGGTACTGTTTACTGCCTTGACACGGTTCACTCATCACCGAGCCATAGTTTCTAGGCAGTAATAGCCAAGTGTTACCCTGTGTTTGCTGTCCGACACTGTTTCCTCTTCACCGAGGCAGACAGCAACCGCTGAAGTTTTATAATTTAGTTGCTTTTTTTTTATAATGTAAAACTTTAAAAGCTACAGGGACCGGGAAGGAATTTACAAGTGTTTTAAATTCAAGTATACAATATTACTTAAAACTATCTTAAAACAAAGTGCATGTAATAGTGTGGTGTGTAATTGGTTGTATAATGTCGACGTCTTCAGCAGCGAAGTCCTCTTCTGCAGTTGAAAAGTATACCAAAATCTCCTGAAAGGCCTTCGACACCCACTTTCAATACAAAGGGATAACGAGGTCTTTCCCCGTCCTTTATATGTCTTACAATCTTCATGCGCTACTGTCCTCTTTGGACTACTGAGGCTCCCACGTTGAGAGAAAGTGGTCCGCCCTATTTAAACTAAATCAGCAGTTGCATTCAATATTGCGATTACCAAGTATTTTCCCCTTTAACATTAAGAGCCTACCTCCCAGTTTCACAGAATTAAACTAATTGAAACAAATTATCCCAAAATTAATTATCCACAATCTAATTTTACTTTTTAAAATGTCAAAAGCATTTATGTAATTTTGGTAATCGCACCACAGACAACCACGATATGCCCCATAGCTTAACTAGTCACACCTGATGGGATCCCGCGTTGGAATATCTGCCTGGATGAAGTGTTCATAGAGCTAAATTATTATCATTTTCCATAAACCAAACAGACATTCATTCCATCGTAGTTCCTCTTCCGCTAGTTGACCAATTCCATTCCATCTCATCATAATCGTCTCGTCGCTCCAAATTCGTTCACGGTTAAGTACTTTTGCTAGTTATTGTTAACTAATTCTGTTAATTTAACGCGATGATACTAGGATAAAAGCTTTTAAAATTAACTAAGGAAACTCGGCTAAATTTAATTTACACGGATTGAAATATTAAGTTAAACCCTAATTCTGCTGAAAATAATTTAAAGATTAAATTCTTAAATGTAAAAACTCCCAATTACAGAAATTAACATTAACCCCCCACCCATCAGAAACAAACTAGAGTTACTTTGTGGTTGTCTGTACTCAAAGAATCCCACTACACTAACGATACAACTAAAAAAAAAAAAAAATAAAGATTGAGCCATATTTCCACAATGTGTTGAATATTGTTTTTGTGTATGATGGAGGAGATCAGGACGGGGGCATTACGGTTTCCATATTTCTAAGTGTTCAAGTGTCAACCGTAATTTTGTTGTCCTGAGTGGAATATATGGCTCCTAGCCTAAGAAAGTACTAACCAATACCTACAATTTGTAAAAAGATGGCTTCATTCCGTATAAACCGCCGAATCCATGATGCGAACAGGAAAAGGAAATCTTCACCGACTAAATTCATCAGCTGTTGCCACATTCAGGTAGACACTAAAATGAAATAAAATTCATAGATTAGACAAGTCTAAATCTTTTAAATATTTTAATTAACGATTTCGAGTAAGGGCATCTGTATCAAGTTGTTCGAGAGATTGGCTATAGTGATAATTTGAATTAAAAACTTAAATGCTCTCTACATGAAATTAAAACAGTCAACCCGATGTTCTCACAAGGCGGTTTCCATATAACGCTGAACAAAAATTGCGGCACTCATGACGATACTCTCACAACAGCTTATCAATGAAATCTCCGTACAACTGAAAATTTCAGTCATATCAATGAATTTTCTTGTAAATTCAGAAAGCATGGAACATTCCAACAAATGGTACAAGCAGCTCGGCGATATCATGGACAGTCGCGCGTTCCCATGAATTTTGTTTATCCAATTTTAAATTAAATTAAATTTTATCTAAACAACCTGCGGGTTGTCCCCCAACACTTTTTTTTTTTTTTTTTTTTTTTTTTTTTTTTTTACAATAAAGGTCAATCACAAACATCCATGCCCCAAGCGGGATTCGAACCCCTGACTTGCTGGTTGCGAGAGGGAGAAGACCTGCGCCTTCAGCGCTCTCGGCCAACAATTGCGTCACAAAACTGCCTATATAACGCAGTTTACATATAACACGGAATATGGAAATCTGACAATTGATTTTTCTTTACATAATACAGAAATTGTTTTTAAGACGATAATGAATTAACCAAACTCGTACCTACTAATTCTGATCTCTTATAACGCGATTTCCATATAACGTTGTATAAGACTCGCATTATAAGAGGATTGACTGCAAATCTGTTAAAAGTTGTCGCGACTTGCAGTAAGATATAATTTGCATAACAGCAACACCTTTAAGCTCAACATTCCATTTAAAACTCAAAATCGTCAAAAGCATGCAGCAATATCTCAACCTGTAATAAGAATCCAAACTACTAAGATTAAACATTTCACGAGGAAGGCAGTTAAATTTTTAAATATTAAAACAAGTCAATAATTCAAACAAAAATCACTTTGGTTTAACTAGCCAACATTATTTAGCGGTTATACGTAGTTAAAAATTAACATACACGACACCGTTTAAAAATGAACCGATGAACGCATTTCTAAAGATAAGCAATAATAATAAATGTGAATTTTAACCCGTTAAAAAAATTATGCATTACGGTTATTGTACAAAAATACGACCCTAGCCTAAAATAATGTGCGCTAGAAAATTAAATTTAAATAACTTAAAGATATCAGATTAAATCTTAATTAGTAGCTCCAAATAAAGTCACCTATAAGAACTTAGATTTTGAATCAGTACTCGTAATATTAAAAAATACTGGTTTAACTTTTACAGATGCCCATGAAACATTGGAAAAAAATTGTAAATGCGTCATTAGTTTAAAATAAAATCTAAATTTACGATTGTAAATCATAAAATTTCAAAATTGTAGAAGAAAAGTGGGTTCTAGCCCTCGTACGCATTGTTCCGAGATATTAAAAAGTCGTGTGAAAACTCCCAGACAGGAAAATTTAATACATTAAGACACTCCATAGTAATTAACCAAAATGGATAGTCCGTTTTACCACTATTTTTTTTAAATAATAAAAATCTAAATATAGATAATTCCTTAAGTAAAATATTCATAAATTCATTCCCACATTAAATAGAAAGAACATTCTAGAACATTTAACAGCTATGCGGAACTTACTTTTCAAACCCGCTTATCCGTTAGGGTCGCGGGGCAGCAGCCCTATGGAGGATCTCCAGCGATCGCGATCTTCCGCCATCAGGCACATGTCCTCCCTGGTAATATCCAAGCGACTCGAACCCAGATTCTCCATGTAGTCTAGCCACCTGGTTCTAGGCCGACCCCTTGGTCTCTTACCCACCGGCTTGGAAAATAACAACTGCCTAGGAAGACCAGTTTGCGGCATCCGTTTCACGTGGCCATACCAGCGCAACTGAGATCTCTCAATGCGGAGAAGTAGCGGCTCAACACCTAAAGATTCCTTTATTGTGCTGCTGTACACTATCTAGTAGGGTAATACCTGCCACACCTCTCAGAAATCTCATTTCGGCCGCTTGTACCCGCGATCGCACTCTATGCGGAACTAAAATAATTACTCTGAATATTTTGATAATAATTAATTTTAAGCTTCCGATAAATATAAAAGCTTTATTCAGTTTAAAAAAAAATTGTACACCTACGCAATACTAACGGTTATTAAATTAAACTGAAACTAAGAAACGCAAAAGAACTTTTAAGAAAATAAATGAATTAACTTTAATTTAAAAGAAATTGTAAATTTAATATACAAACATCACATAAAGAAACAAATGAGCGTAACTTACTGAAAAATTATCTTGAAAGCCATTTAAATTGGACCACTGTCTTCGCTCGTAAAGAATCAAACTGAATTCCAAAATTACCGCCAAATGCCGATTTCAACGAATGAGCATGCGAATTCAACAACTTTTGTGTCAGCGAATCCCTGTTGGAGGGATGATAGGTAGTAAAGAGTAGTAATTAACTAGCCCTCCCTATAAGCATGCATGGAACTGTTTTGGTATCTTCTAAACACAAAATACTCGATTCTATCTAATTTGCATAAGAAGTTCTCTCTCTCTTTCTATTATTATTTGAAACGATTCAGTTACTGCATTTTTACAATCTACGTTGTTTAATGGGCTTTTATTGTATAAAGGTGTCTGAAAAAAATATGCATTAATAATTGAAAATAAAAAAAGGATAAGTGCCTTTTCTTTAATTTCACCCTGGTTTATAATAAAAAAAAAAGTTTTAATATATTTCACACACATTATTTAATATAAAATATTTCATTTCACATATAGTCAAATGGAATACTACAAAAAGTGTGCTTTTTAAACGAAGAATTTCATAATAATATTTTAAATAACTTCATATTCGTAATTATTCTTTATTTTAATATCATGACAATTAAATTATATGTCACAAGATTCCTTATTCAAGAAATGAGCTTTACATGAACATAGCTGTATTTGGGAAACTTCCATCTTAAGTTAACAGTGACGGGAACACACTGTTCTGTAATATTCGCAGATGCTTATCAGTATTTAGGGTACCGCCTATGAAAATTGGTCCAATTAAACTGATACCCCACATCCCACATACACGATAAGTTTGGCATCACCAAAGAATTTGGGATGGATCATATCCCAATGAGGGTTCGTATCGCTCCAATATCTTATGCTCTGACGGTTTACCTCTCCATGCCTCACCACTGAACACAGTTTTATATGCAAATGAAGGATCCAGTCGATAGTTGTTCAGAACCCAAGTACAGAACTGCTCACGTTTGTTTTGAGCGTCTTCAGAGAGTTTTTGCAGCATGTGAACATTGAATGGAAGCCACTTGTTGGTACGAAGCCATCTTGTGTTGCGTTGTGGACTCTTTGCAAATGCTTGCCAACATCATTGTTGAAATTCCCTCATCGGTCCAATGTTTTTGGCCGGCTTGTATGAGCTTAATGTTCAATTGTCCAAGTATCTCTGAAATGTGATACTGTATCACATATGCGACGATACTATACGCGATTGGTTCCCTTTCGGGATGTCAGGCGTTGGCATCAGCAATGGTACGTTACATCAGGATCAGCTCAATCCTCCCCTCCTTCATTAATGTCATCAATTGCTTGCAACATACAATGATACAGTGTCAATCTTTTTGCCATTAACTTGTGGACCACAACAGATAACTGAAATCCGATTGCAGGAATGAACTCCTAAGAACAAACTGGTGTTATTTGATATGTCATATTATCACCTTCCCATTTAAGAAAACGAACCTTAACTCAAAATGGTGGGTTTCAAGATGGCGACTATCTGAAACTCCAGAAATAAGAATTCGCTAGCCCCGCGTTTATAGAGCGTTATTTTCCAGTAACATAGCTGCTTGTAGTAGGCACAGTCAATAGAAGAATGGTTTTAGAACTCGTAACATCCCAAATGCTACGAATCTTTAATAATGGTTAACATTCGTTAGCAATGCAGAGACTTTCGCGATGATTGCGCTAACTTTTGAGTGCTCATTGAATCGCTGAAGAAAAAATCATGTTTTTTGTTTTGAAAAATTGAGCTTATTGTCAAAACCAATGTGGTAACTAGTAAGCAGATAAACAGTACATTAGTTTTCAGGTTGCACGAGGCCTTCGAGATTAACAGTTAATGTCGAAAGCATCAGATTAACTGACAGCTAAGGCTAGTATCGCAAATGTCTTGATTAGACACGTTTTGGGAAAGAGTCCTAAGACCTTTTCTTCTACCGCCTCTGAAGTAAATAACAATAAGATAAAAAAAAATCTGAGAAACAAGCATTTTCTACGTTTGTCGAAACTTTTCAGACGACAGTAACGAAAATGCACTGTTAAATAGTTAATTCATTAATTCATTCATTCCTTAATTTGAGTAACTCCTTCTGCAGAAGGTTGATTACGATCTTTGGTAACGATTTATTGCGTGAATGCTGCGGGTCACGTGAATGATGCTATTACATCTGCATTGTTGTGCTTCATTCGAAAGCAGTAAAAGTTATATAAAGATATTTCCGAAAATCGGACCTTACAGGGAAGGAGGGTACATTACTGCTCTTTCCAACGCTAATTACAGCTATCTGCTATAATTAGCGCATGTTAAACACGAAATCTCTTTAAATGTAAGATAATAACTGAAGAAACACTCCAATATTTCGAAAGATAAATTGAAAAGGGAAGGAAAAATTCCACGACCCGGATTCGAACCGGGGACCATGCCTATCGCTGGCACTGCTCCAACCAACTGAGCTACCGCGGATATGAACAGCTTTGCTGTTACAAGATATCCAAATAAACTTCATTGAAGCCACAACGCAGTAACTCAATCGGCAGAGCAGGCCCCGACTCGAAGGTCGGGAATAATCCTTACCCTTTAACCATCAAATAAATTGATGAAAATAACTCAAATGTAAGATAATAACTGAAGAAACACTCCAATATTTCGAAAAATAAATTGAAAATATTGGAGTGTTTCTTCAGTTATTATCTTACATTTGAGTTATTT